>OX382350.1:9255738-9417578 GCA_947507615.1 Hemithea aestivaria | reverse complement strand
CCACTTTCGTGTTTTGCCAGTGTCAAGTTAAATGTTATTTTTTAAGTAATAAGTTAGTCAGGTCAGAGTCAGAGTGAGCTTAATAGCTCGTCTAGTCACGTGAGTCTTCCAGTAAAATGGGTGGAATTTTACTGAAAGTTCGGAGGAGTTTTGGAGGGGGCACCAAAATTCATATTTCAGCACCATATCACTTGCCTACATCTGTGCACATTCAAAAACACTTAACACGCAATATTCCACCATTATTACACGCTAACAATCAAATTCTACACGATTATTAAGCAAAAGACGTGGAGCTAATGATATAATCAAGGCTTGCCGCCAAAACTCAAAAAATACTTTGTGTTATTAAACGGTTTTATTTAGCTTACTCTGTTGTTTTCTTTTCTCTTGGGTCAAATTAAGCTAAAATTTCACCCTCTTCCTGGCAACTGATTGATCTGAAATTTGGTATAATTGGAAAATAACAAGATTCGTTACATTAAAATTTCCTAGGAAATTTATGAACTTTCGTAGGATTCCAAATGATAGATATGTACCTAGTGTCCGCGCACCACTGGCAAACGTAGGTCCGCGCGGACCCACCATTAACTAAAAAGAAAAGAAACATGACAATTGACACCAAGATGCAAATGTCAATGTCAAGAGAATAGAAATCCACCATTGCAAAGGTACCGGCCGGTGCGGACATATTGTCTAATTTTAATTATTTTTGCATTTTCAAGTAATCTAGAAGTTTTGAGTGCATCTAATTTTAAAAAGTAATATCCAATTTCCCAAACAAAGTGGCGACCGTGACAGGACCTGCAGCAAATATATTTTTGGAGTTCATCGACCTCACGCGGCATCCAACACCTACAACCGAAAAGAAGAAACCCGCCTTTGGTGGGCTCTATGCAGCTGCCGCTTGCTGTCGGCTAAAGAACAACGAAGATCGAGTGCTCATTGTCCCTAATTCGTAACATTTTCAATATTTTTTCGTCAATTTGTGCATTTTAGGTTACCTCCATTTTGTACAAATCGTACGTACAAATTTTCAAATCGTCAATATTTTCACGAAATATTCAATAACTCTTATCAAAATCAATCTAACTCCATACGATAACGATTTTTCAACACATTTTTCCCCAATTTTCATGAGATTATTCAAATTGCGACGACCGGTACCTTTGCAATCACCACCCATCCACGTACGCAATTTTGAAATCTCGTCTACACGCATCCTTGCAATCTCATTCACATTCCACGACTCACTATTGTAACCTTCAAAATTATTTTAGTTTATTCTAGCCAATAACATCAAAATTTTCAAAAAAACAATAATTTCAACAATTTCCACGACCAAATATTTAACCTACGTTACATTTGCAGTGTCACCTCATTGTTTTAAACTGTGCCCCGAGCAAACTTCATCGGCTGGTTAGCCAGCAGCAACCTAATCGTGAGTCTTCTAGAAACTTCACTTCTAGCTGACTAGGAGCCGCCGAGGACGGATCACCGGTGAAGTGAGGAGCTTAAACTGTGAGCATTATTTTACTATTGTATTAGTGAACAAAAATTACTCGTGCTAACTTCATCATGAACGAAGCCAAACTTAGAGATTTAAATGCCAAACGCGGCTCTGTTAAAGGGCGCATTACTAAATTTAAAATCCATTTAGACTCTCTCACAAATTCTCAAGAAACAATTTCTCCTATCGAGATCAGTAAGCTTCAGATGAAGTTAACACGCATCGAAGCCTTGTACATTGAATTTGACGAGTTGCAAAATCAGTTAGAAGTAATCAATGAGGCTAATCAGGCCGCAGAATTAACCAATAGGGATGTTATAGAACAAGAGTTTGATACTTGCATAGCTCTCGCTCAAGACTTGATACAAAAGAATACTTCAACCCCAAATAAGAATGAAGAAAAATTTAGCACCCCTCCTTGCTCCCATTCTCATGGTTGTGAGCATGGTTCAAGCTGTGGGCACTCAATGTTTAAGCTACCAGTAATCAATATTCCACGCTTCGATGGAACTTACTTCAAATGGCTCCAATTCAAAGAAACTTATGTATCATTAATTCATGAAAATCCTAAGGTGAAGAATATTCACAAGTTTCATTATTTAAATTCTTATTTGGAGGGTGAAGCAGGTCGCGTCCTAAGTAATTTAGAAGTTTCCGAGCAGAACTATAATGAGGCTTGGTCCATCCTTTGCAATCGATATGATAACAAACGACAGCTCATCACTAACCATCTTAATGCACTTTTTAACGTTGAAACTCCCACGTCCAGAGACACAGACAAATCTTTAAAACTTATAATCGATCATGTAACTAAGAACCTCCGTGCCTTAGGCACCCTAGGTCTACCTACAGTGCACTGGGACGTTCTCATTATCCACATTCTGCTAGGAAAACTAGATCATGGTACAGTTTTTAAGTGGGAAGAGCATCGAAACACTCTGCCTGAGATTCCAAGTCTAGAAGACTTTTTTTCCTTTCTGAAAAATAGAGCAGATGTTTTCGAAACTGTCAACCGCAACAAAGATAGGGCAGATAGACCAGACTACAAAACCAAATCCCTTCAAACACATAATAAAACCCAAGTCAAAGCTTTAGCTGCAACTTCATCTGGAGAAAATCAATCCAGCTCTACCATTGAATGCATTATATGCAAAGGGCACCATCGAATTTATGAATGCTCATCATTCAAATCTAAGACACCAGAAGATAGAAACTCCATTGTATCTTCGCTCAATCTATGCCAGAACTGCCTGAGACCAGGCCATCAAGTACAAGCCTGCAAATTGTCAGGATCTTGTCGGGTGTGTAAGAAGAAACATAATTCACTTCTGCACATAGGCTCTAAAATTCAGCCCGCGCCCAGCAACAATTCACTAGCTATGTCAATTGTGGCATCTAATCAAATTTTACTTTGCACTGCACAAGTAACTCTCTCCAATCCCGAGACCAAGAAAACAATCACTGTACGGGCCTTGCTTGACAGCGGGAGTCAGTCCTCCTTCATTACTGAGTGGGTAAAGGAGGAGCTAGGACTGGCACCTCAGCCTTCAAATGTCAGCATCGTCGCTGTAGGTAATCATAGACTAAATCTAACTCCCGAACGATGTGCTGTGCAAATCCATTCCAACACTTCAAATTTCAAGGCAACAATGCACTGCCTTGTCCTCAAATTTATTACAGAGGACCTCCCAACACTACACTTCGACAGAACTCAATTTGACTTGAGCAACATCCAACTTGCAGACCCTAATTTCAATGAACCAGCCCCCATATCTATGCTCATAGGAGCAGATCTATTTTGGGACCTGATAGGTAGCGAACAAAAAAGCCTAGGCAAACATAAGCCTCATCTTCAAAATTCCAAGCTAGGATGGCTCATTGGAGGGCCTGTGTCTAATAATTTACCAAATAAAAGCCCTAATAAACCTATAGTTTGCAATCTATTAATGAAACAGGATATATATCCCACCCAAGAATTTTTAGAACCCAACTCACTAGAGCATGACCTATCTAAATTTTGGACTCTCGAAGAATTGCCCAAAGCGCAGCCGTACTCGGCTGAAGAAAAGGCTTGTGAGCGCCACTTTCTCGCTAATACTCGAAGAGAAAGTGATGGCCGCTTCACTGTAGGGTTGCCCCTAAAAACTAACCCAAACTGCCTTGGTGATTCTTATCACACTGCTAAAAAAAGATTTTTAGGGCTAGAAAACCGCTTCAAGAAGAATCCTGAGCTTAAGGCTCTCTACTCCAAATTTATTCACGAATACTCTGATCTAGGTCACCTAGAGGAGGCAGAGGAACAAAGGCCGCCCAATGCCTTTTTCCTGCCTCACTTCCCTGTTTTTAGGGCACAAAGTGAATCATCACCCATTCGTGTTGTATTCAATGCTTCAGAACCTTCCCAATCTGGGTTCTCAATAAATGACCTCCAAATGGTCGGCCCAACAATTCAAAATTCCCTACTTGACATATTACTGCGATTTCGGCAATACCCATACGTGTTGTCTGGAGATATAGAAAAGCAATACCGACAGGTGCTCTTAAGAGAGTCAGACCGCAACTTTCAATTAATACTTTGGCGGGAAAACGAGGACGAACCCCTGCGCACCCTTCGTCTCAAAACTGTAACATATGGATTCGCTAGCGCTAGTTTTCTTGCCGCCAGGTGTTTGTGGCAAATTGGCGAGGAGTGCCCCGACGCCTCAATTAAAAAAGTGATTCAGTCCGACTTCTACTGCGACGACCTCTTAACAGGTGCAAACTCCATCGACGATCTACAACAAATTCAAAGCGCTGTTTCCAGCGAACTTTCAAAAGGATGCTTTCCCTTAAGGAAGTATCGCTCCAACCTGCCTGATCCATTGCTGTCTAAAGACATCAACCCCCAGGACAATCAATTAATGATCAGCAACGCCACTAGCACTCTAGGGATTGGTTGGACCCCCTCTTCAGACGAATTACATTTCCCTATTGAAATAAATGACCCAAAAACATTCACTAAGCGCAGCATTTTATCAACAACCCTAAAGATTTTCGACCCTCTGGGTCTGTTGTCTGCTTGTACCATCAAAGCCAAAATTTTACTTCAAAAACTATGGGCTGACAAAGTTAATTGGGATGAACCAGTTCCCATACCCATCTACAATTCATACAAAAAGTTCATAGAACAGATAAGTTCTTTAGCCAGCTTAAAGATTCCCCGGAATGTTCTAATTCCCAACTACGAGATAGTTGAACTTCATGTCTTCACCGATGCTTCCCTTCAAGCATATTGTGGCACTGCCTATCTAAAATCAACAGACAACAAAGGCAATGTTGCAGTCAACCTATTGTGCGCCAAAGCACGGGTAGCTCCCCTGAAGTCGTGCACTATTCCAAGACTAGAGCTTTGCGGCGCCCTTCTCGGCGCTCAAATCAGCGCCGCCGTCACAAAAGCCTTAAGCATTAAAATTGACAAACAATATTACTGGACAGATTCCCAAGTCGTACTAGGATGGCTCAAATCTCCCAACAAAACTAAAACATTTGTTGCCAATCGTGTTGCTGCCATAACTGAACTCACACACAGCGGGACTTGGCGTTTTGTACCTGGATTGCAAAATCCAGCGGACCTTGCCTCAAGAGATGTCAGAGATTTAACACCACAAAACGTCAAGGACTGTGACCTGTGGTGGCACGGGCCTCCCTTCCTAAAAGAGACAGAGTCTTCATGGCCTCTCCCACCATCACAAATTGTAGAACTACCCGAGGTCAAAGCGAATTCTGCTTTGGTGGCGGAAGGCTCTGAGGAATCAGTCTATGTAGACTTTCAAAGATATTCTAAACTAACCTTTCTTCAAAGAACCTATGCCTTTGTATTCAGATTCACTCACAATTGTAGAAACCCACTAAACAAAGAAAAAGGCCCTCTTAAATTAAAGGAAATTACTCAAGCTATGAAAGCACTAATTAAAATTGCTCAAAAAGAATCCTTTCACAACGAAATTCGAAATCTAGCCAAAAATAAGCCTAATAACAATCAAGGTCTTAGCCTAAAATCTAAAGGCCTGTTATGCGCCTTGAACCCCTTTCTTGATGATGAAGGAATTCTTCGCGTCGGTGGGCGCCTAAACAAATCCAATTATTCATATGACAAAAAACACCCAATTGTTTTAAAATCGAATCATCACTTGACTAAATTAATTTTTCAAAATGAACACATCCAGCTTCTACATTCTGGGCCCCAACACCTACTTGCTTCCATCCGTGACCGATACTGGCCCATCAGTGGTAGAAAGTTAGCTAGGGAAGTCACACGCAACTGCGTTGTTTGTCGCAGATTTAAAGGCCAGACTATGTCAAACATAATGGGTGACCTACCATCTGAACGCCTCGAAACTGATTTTCCATTCATCACCGTAGCTACCGACTTTGCTGGTCCCTTCTTAATTACAGACCGCAAAGGTCGAGGATGCAAGATAACCAAGTGCTATCTTTGTCTCTTTGTTTGCTTAAGATACAAGTGTCTACACCTAGAAGTAGTGAGCGATCTAACCAAAGATTCATTTCTACTAACACTTAAAAGATTTATAGCTCGCAGAGGATTGCCCAAACTCATCTATTGCGACAATGGCGGCAACTTTGTAGCTGCATCCAAAGAAATTAGTTCATTTTTAAAATCTAACAGTGATCCAATAACCGATTTTGCAACTAGTCGAGGCATTGAATTTAAATTCTCACCTCCGTATGCTCCTCACTTCAACGGACTCGCTGAGGCTGGTAACAAATCAGCTAAGTTTCTCTTGTATAGAATCTTAGGCCAATCTCATAAAACATTTGAAGAATTAACATCCATATTCGCACAAATTGAGGCTATTCTCAATAGCCGTCCTCTATGTCCCCTGAGCCAGTGTCCCAATGATTTTAATGCACTGACTCCTTCGCACTTTTTAATTGGGAGACCACTTACGTCTCTCCCATCACCACACTATTTGGAATCCATGCGCTTAACCGACCGCTTTGAGCGACTGGAACAAGTCCGACAACACTTCTGGAAGAGATGGTCTATGGAGTACATCTCTGAACTTCAGCAACGCACCAAGTGGCGCACTCAATGCCAAAACCTGAAGCTCGACGATTTGGTGCTGATCAAGGATGAAGGCGCACCACCTCTACATTGGCGGCTCGGCCGAGTCACTCGTCTATACCCGGGAGCAGCTGACAACATCCCTCGAGTGGCAGACGTGGTTACTGCCAGCGGCAGCACTATGAGACGAGCGCTCAACCGCCTCTGTCTCCTACCAACCCAAATGGAACAGTGTTGAAAGCAGCCGTGCTTTCAACGCCCGGGAGGATGTCCGCGCACCACTGGCAAACGTAGGTCCGCGCGGACCCACCATTAACTAAAAAGAAAAGAAACATGACAATTGACACCAAGATGCAAATGTCAATGTCAAGAGAATAGAAA
This sequence comes from Hemithea aestivaria, assembly GCA_947507615.1. Classification (NCBI taxonomy): domain Eukaryota; kingdom Metazoa; phylum Arthropoda; class Insecta; order Lepidoptera; family Geometridae; genus Hemithea; species Hemithea aestivaria. Next base: position 9,410,622 of record OX382350.1, on the reverse strand, counting down.
TCCACCATTGCAAAGGTACCGGCCGGTGCGGACATATTGTCTAATTTTAATTATTTTTGCATTTTCAAGTAATCTAGAAGTTTTGAGTGCATCTAATTTTAAAAAGTAATATCCAATTTCCCAAACACCTAGTCAGGTCATAAATTCTGTCACATGTTTAATATAAAATTATTGGAACAAGTTTATTTATTATGTAACCATTTATATACCAAAATGAACTTAACAAAACATAGATTCTTATGACAATAAAGTTTATTCAAAATGACCTCCGTGATTTTGAATACAGGCCTTCAATCTGCGCGGCCAGTCGTCTATCGCAGCACGAACGAGGTCCATGTCAATATCGGCTGCTGCTGCTGCCTTAATCAAGGATGTCTTGAGTGACTCCAAATTGGGATGAGGCTTTGAGCACGCCTTTTCCTCCAAGTGTTGCCATATCTTGTAATCTAACGGACTCAAATCTGGACTGGAGGAGGGCCAGTCTTCGTGCCGGATGAAGTCGATTTCACGCGCCGCCAGCCAGTCTTGTGTGCTCTTCGCTCTATGAGCTGGCGCCGAATCTTGTTGGAATACCCAGTGCCTGTTATTGAACATGGTATGAGAAACAGGTTCCACAAGGTTCGTCAGGACTGTATTTTGATACACAACTGCATTCGTTTTTACACCTTTCTCACAAAAATGTACCTCTTTTAAGCCCCAATAAGAAACTCCCAACCATACCATGAGCGAGGATGGAAAATGACCTCGTTGGACACGCGGAATACGGTTGCTCGCTTCTTCACTACTGTGTGCGTACACCTTATCATTTTGTTTGTTGTAGATCTCTTCTACGGTAAAAATTTTTTCATCCGGAAAAAGAATTTCTCGATATTTTTTTCTCGCGTACCGCTTCAACAAAGCGCGGCATCTCTTCAGTCTCAGGTCCATTAGACGAGCATTTAAACGATGTCCTGTTTTTCTTCGATATGCCCGAAGCCCTAAGTCTTCATTTAACACCCTTTTCGCCGTGGTTCTGCTTAACCCCATCTGAAGGGCCAACAGTTTCTGCTTACGTTTGGGATTTCTTTGAATTCGCGCCTTCACAGCTTTTATCACTGCTGGAGTCCTAACAGACCGAAGGCGACCACTTCTTGACCTGTCATCTACACTAGAGTCTTCATTGTATCGTTTGATGGTACGATAAACGAATCTTTTGGTTATATTCAAATTTTTCAGTATGTCTTAAATTTGAATTGGCGCGTAACCGCAACGATGCAACGCAATAACTGCAACACGATCTTCTTTAAGCGTCCACTCCATATTTAAAAATGAGTAAAATTCTAAAAAGTATACATTTTTATTTTCATGAACAATTCGAAATTCGAATTCAATAAACTTTTTTGTGGCCAGCATTCTAAAAGAAAAGTTTTTACTGTGTGACAATACTTATGACCTGACTAGGTATATTGTATTATTAATGGTGAGTATAATGTTTAAATGGTATATTCCCAGTCGCCCCCACATCGATTTGCCCCAGGTGGCAATCACTACTGAATGGCGACTGGAGGTTATTCTCACTTTTAATCGCTTTAACTGCTGTGTAGGTCGCCTTACCCCCTCATCACCTCAACAAAAACTTGGAATTTATTACCAGCCCACAATACCACGGCGAATAGGAATCTAGGTGCCGTGCCGATATTTTAAATGGACGTAGTTAAACGAAAATATTCCAATCCACAAAGGTGTCAATTTGAGATAAATGCACTTTTGTGTTTTAGCCGTAGCGTAGGTACACTTTTTTGTTTTAAACAGTATACAAAACTGTGAGTTTTATAGTAGGTAATATGTTAGTATTTTTGTATTTAGGCTCCGCTAACTTCCGCGGGACCTCTTTCTACCTCTACTATTCATAGGCCTTGGGCTTAAATTCTGCACAAAAGAAGAGACGAGGGCGCAGCAAAACGTGAGCAAATAAACAAACCTATAAAACACATTTTTATTATCAAAAACGCCACATTGAGGCAAGCTATAAATTGCTAAATTTAAAAAATTTAATTTGTATTTAATTTTGTACTAGTATCGTAAGAATTTTCAAGATTTTTTCAAAATTTTGTAAAATTTGTCAGTGGACATTAGCAAAACGAGAAGCGATTTTGATCCGGAATAGCCCCGCTGTATAAGTGGGTTGTCTTGTGTGGTCTGTGAAGTGGGTTTAAATTTGACAGCAATGACGAGACGTGACATATACAAGTTTGAATATCGCTACAGATTTATTCTAATCTGTGGATTTGATTGAATTTATGTTTGATCTGTGGAACTAGTTTATAGTCTATTGCATCACGCCCATAATCACTTAAAAAAAATAGGAAAATAATAAAAAACACGCAGTAAAGTTTGTAATTTGGTAATCAACTCTTGTAAATATTGTGTATTCCGTTATAATTTATTGGTATGTGTTGACAATTTTGTTACTATGTTAACAATTCAATATAATGTGTCTGCAAGCTGTCAATTCTTCGTATCGGATCAATAAACACTAGATCGTGCACTTACAATATTACCGCCAGATATACAAACGATGCCTAATATCTGCATGAGTCTCCGTATTATATTGTACGCCCGGAGGGGCTCTTGGCTCACTCGCAAATAGCTATTGTTTAACCAACAATTCTTAATGAAATTATTATCTACCTATAATAACCTGAAAAATGTTTCGTATCATATTAGAGACTAGCTGCGCTCATCGGTTTTACCCGCTGTGGTGTTGTATAATATGTGTTATTCCAGGGTCTAAGCTACCAAATATCTATCTCTGTACCAAATTTCAGCTCAAAAGGTCCACCCGTTTAGACATAAAGAAGTAACAAACACACAAACTTTCGCCTCAATAATATGTAGTGTGATTAGAGACAGACTCAGCAGGTTGTGATCTGCTCCGGGAAACTTGAGATGAGATGTATATTTGGTTAATATCCGGCCTATCTGGCCTTGGTTTCACCATCCAGTCTGCCTACCTGCCCAAATACCAGCTAGTAATTCATCTACACCTAGGGTTAGCCAGCCGACTAATCTTAGGAGTGGCCGGTCACTGGTGGTTTCGCTTAGGTTTATCCAATATATATATTGTTCACAGCATGTGTGTAGCCGCGGTGGGGTAGAGTGGGGTGCTCGCCTCACCCTGGCTCTGACCTGTGTGTGTGTGTGTGTATCGCACATTACTTCATAATCAGTATTATATATTTTTTGTTGTTGCTGGTAGCAAGCTGCTCGCACGTCTATTAATAAAAATATTTATTACAAGCTTTTTCATACTTTCATCTATCTGTTTCTGTCTGTTGGTCTGTAATCAAATCTTGTAAGTTTATTTTGATTGTTTTTCTCATTTCTGTTTGAGCTGAAATTTGGCATGCATCTATGAATCAGATGACAATGCAATTTTTTTTTATGTCAAGCTGATTGGATGATGGAATAGAGAAATTCGTATTTAAATGACGCAACCCCATCGAGTTTGTTCCAATATTATTTGTCTTGACTAGTACTTTGGTGCTAGATGGTAATAATAATAAAAGCTTATTTTTAAATGTTTTTTTTTTAATATTACTTGTTTTTATTTGTGCTTCAGTGTGAGCTAAACACACTTTTCTTAGTATCTTACTAATATTATAAAGGTGAAAGTTTGTAAGAATGGATGTCAGGATGTGTGTTTGTTACTCTTTCACGCCTAAACAGGTGGACCGATAGAGCTGAAATTTTGTATAGGGATAGCTTAGACCCTGGAATAACACATAGGCTACATAAGAACTGTGGGTAAAACCGCTGCACGCAGCTAGTGAATTATAAAATTTTCTTGGCACTTAGAATATGTAGAGTGCAGACTCTTTTTGGTCAAGAACTTTCTCAACACTTGCAGTGAGCTCTAGCCTAGGAACTTTTGGATTACCACATGCATATTTTCTTTATAAAAATAATTTTATTAGCATGTTACTTGTGAAAACCCTTAATTGACAACAAGTTCTTTCATTTTCCTCGTGGAATCTCATCATTTGCACATCTAAATGACACTATGAGACAAAATAACGATTCCCGATAACAAAGACATTATGCATTTGTTGAACCCGCACTTATGCAAATACAGGTTACGTGGTCGCACCTATCGAGTAAGACTGGGGTGTTATTGGACTATTCATTATTCAGGAATACTTAATGTAATTCATGATGTTTTACCTTAAATAATAATATAGAGAAAAAAAGAGATAATAATATAGAGAATATAGATATGTATAAAGTAAATTGATTGTTGCAGGAGACCACAATACTCGTGTTCTACTAATATGGAGGACAAACAATGTCAAATGACAACAAATAAAGAGGACTTTGATGATATAGAAATAAAGCAAGAGCATGATATATGTATGCAAGATAGAGTTGAATCTGACTCTGAACTAGTAAATACACGTGAAGATATAATACTCAAAACAGAATATGAGGAATTATATCGAGACCATATCATAAAGGATGAAATAGTTATTGGACCAGAGGTAATACAACAAACTTGTACGAACACTGATTCTGTTTCAACAGATGCGGCAGATTGTGATGACAACTATTATCATTGTACTGTAAGGCTTGAAAGGCTCAAACAAGATGTTATTGCAAAGGCTATAAATAATAAACGGTACACATGTGATATATTATGTAAGAGAGATTTCGTCCGCAAGTATACTTTACGAAAACATATCAAGAGACATGACACTGATTCTATTAAAATATTATATTGTAAGCTTTGTAAAAAGTTACTTTCAACACAAGCAAGATTAAAAAATCACGTGGATAAGTACTGTCCTACGTACAAAAAACCACTATCATGTAAGCTTTGTAATAAGGTTATGTCTTCACAACAGAACTTAAATCAACACATGAAATATTATTGTTCTATGAACAAAAACAAATCAAAACCAGTATCATGTGAGCTTTGTAATAAGGTTATGTCTTCACAACAGAACTTAAATCAACACATGAAATATTATTGTTCTATGAACAAAAACAAATCAAAACCAGTATCATGTGAGCTTTGTAATAAGGTTATGTCTTCACAACAGAACTTAAATCAACACATGAAATATTATTGTTCTATGAACAAAAACAAATCAAAACCAGTATCATGTGAGCTTTGTAATAAGGTTATATCTTCACAAGTTAATCTAAGCAAACACATGAAATACCACTGTTCTATGAACAAAAACAACTCAAAACCAGTATCATGTGAGCTTTGTAATAAGGTTATATCTTCACAATATGTCTTAAATAAACACATGAAATATCACTGTTCTATGAACAAAAACAAATCAAAACCAGTATCATGTGAGCTTTGTAATAAGGTAATATCTTCACAAGTTAATCTAAGCAGACACATGAAATATCGCTGTTCTATGAACAAAAACAACTCAAAACCAGTATCGTAAATTTGTCACAAGATAATATCATTTTTGTGATACACAAATTTATGTATCTAGGATCGCAAATCAGTGATGATGGTAACTGCGAGCAAGAAGTGGTCAGGAGGTCACAAATGGTTAAGTCAGCGGTGAGAAGACTCGAAAGGATCTGGCAGAATAGAAGCATTAGTCGGAACACGAAGAAGAAGCTAATGCAGGCCCTTATCTGCTCGATCTTCCTGTATGCGTCGGAAACCTGGACTTTAAAGTCTCGAATACGATCGAGGATTGACGCGTTCAAAATGTGGTGCAGGCGCAGAATGTTGAGAAGAATATCCTGGACGGAACGTCGCACAAACGAGTCAATCCTCAGAGAACTGAATATTAAAACCAGGCGTTCAACAATCTGCATGCAGAGAGTCCTCAAATTGTCCGGACACACCGTCAGACGCGAGCCAGACAGTCTGGAGAGACTTATCATTACTGGCAGTATCGAAGGGAAGAGAGGTAGAGGGCGGTCACCCACGCGATGGACGCATGTAACCCAGGATGCTACGGGAGCCACCCTACGAGCGACAATCCAAATGGCGCAGGACCGGCATCGATGGAAGGAAGTGGTGTCAAAACTGATGAGACACCATGACCACGTCCCTCAGTCGTGAGGCTCCGACCAAGAAGAAGAATATCATTGTACCGTGAATATGAACAAACAATAAAATGCAAGTGGAGTGCAATGTCAGCAGCGCCGGATCTAAGAGCGAGCAAGCCGAGCCCGCGCGCGCCCGGACTATTCGGAGACCGGACAATACAGGACACGGCAAATACAAACGTGGCAGGCGAACATACGGCAGCCATTCTACCACTAACGCAACATTGAAAACTGACACCTACAGTACATGTGTGCCGCAATCACAATACCAATATTTCATATACTCTTCCATTGTAACATTTTACTTTCATACTAAAATAATTAAGTACCTAATATTATCATTAGTTCGTATGACAACCCTACTCTTCCTTGCATATTATATTCATTCAAAAGGTTGCCTGGAAGAGATCGCTTTGAGCCGCCCATTGTAGACCAAACTTATTATGTATCTAATTTTAAGTTAATCATAATATGTAATTAGTTTGTGTTTATTTTTATTACAGTGTTTTGTAAATATGTTGGTCCACAATAAAGAGTACTTCTATTCTAATTATTCAGAACATTCCCACGGAATTTTTTATTTAATTTTTTTATTTAGTGTATGCTGTCCCAATGCTAGGCACAGACCTCCCCCAAGTCTCTCCACGTGTCTCTATGCTGCGCGACCTCATTCAGATTCAATATTAAATTGATTTTGATTTTTCTAGAAAAAAATTTAAAAAGATTTTAATTCACATATTACATGTTGTTGTATATGATGTTAGTTACTTGATCCTACGAGGTTGGTTCAAAAATAACTTTGTATAAATTACTTAATATAATAAAAACTACATTTAACTAAAACAAATCAAAACCTGTGTCTTGTATAGTAGAGAAACATTCGATCATTTTTTGTTATGAGATGCTACGAAGTGCGCGCGGGTTCACCAGTACATTATAATATAGAATAGAATAGAATAATTCTTTATTGCAAACCAAACAATTACAAAGTAGCTTAATGAACTAGATATCTTAATGCTAGGTAAACAATTGGCGGTCTAATAATATTATTGTTACCGATGTATGCTCGCCTCACGCTCCTCGCCATCTGAAATCATATAAATAATATAAATTAGTAAATATTTAAATAAATTAAAGTAATTAAGAATATACTTACCTTGTTGCGCTATTTTATTGCCTATGTTTACGCGAAGATGCTCCACGATGGTGGCTGCAAATGTAACTTGTTTGTTAACAATAAATATAGCTAGGTAGATGTGCAAGCGCATGGGCCACCGCGCAGTCCCCGAAATGAGTCAGTCGCGCTAAGGATCCGTAGACGCACGCCCGCACGCCGTGCGTTTGCACATTTACCACGCGATTCACCATAATTTGCCATTTTCAATTTCTACTCATACGAACCAGTGACCCCGCCGTCTACAAAGTGGTCCTTCGGCCGGATCAATCGTCTATCTATCGTATGAACTATTGAACAATTGAACATGGCACACGTTCCGCGTAAACCCCGTAAACGAGGCACTAAACCGGATCACAGTGATACTGCAGGAGAGTTACCCGACCTGCCAGCTTCTTCGTTCAAAAGCGAGCGAATTCAGGTCGAGGTGTACGACAGTGGTCCAACATCCATGAAGACGTCATCATCTGCCGCTCGACGCCGTCAGCTCGAGCTCGAGGCGGAAGCCGCAAAGGCGCGGCTACAAATTGAAGCAGCTGAAGCCCAAGCAGCCGCTGCGGAGGCCCAGGCCAAGGCCAAGGCCGCCACAGCCCAGGCCCAAGCGGAGGCCATGGCAGCCACCGCTCAGGCTCAAGCAGAAGCAGCACGAGTGAAAGCCAACGTCACAGCGGAGTTATTGGAAAAACAACTTGCCGCCGACGTCGCCGACTTGGATTCCAGAAGGTCTCATCATTCCTCGATAAGTAGGCTAAATAATGTAACCGACTGGCTTAACAATACCGCCGAACATGCCACGCAAGTACATGTTCGCACAAATGATCAAGCCAACAACATAGATAAGCTTGCTTGCGCCTTAAAAGAGGCAATTGTAGACTCTTCGGCACTGCAAAATAAACAACTGTTAACCAGGCTAGCCACATCTAAAGATTTACCGCTTTATTTCGGCGACCCAATGGAGTGACTTCAATTCAAAGAAGCCTTTATAGAAAGCACAAAGCTTTGCCATTACAGTGATGCTGAGAATTTGTGGCGCTTGCGAAAATGCCTTAAAGGTGATGCTAAGGAAGCCGTCACTGCGCTCCTCATTGGAGGTACATCACCGCAAGTCGTCATGGACACCTTAGAACTACGCTTTGGTATGCCAGAGAATATTATTAATAAGATAATGTTACAACTGAAACGCATGCATCCGCTGGTAGCCGCATATCAACAGGAATTAATTCCTTTTGCTATTAAAATAAGGAATTACGTCACAGCAGCAAAAGCTCTTAAACAAAGTGATTGTTTACGCAGTCCTGAGCTATTCACTATAGTAGCAGCGAAACTGCCCTCTGTGCTACTGTCGAAATGGACTGATTTTCATGATGTAAATCAAGGCGAGATTCCGCGATTAGAGTTGCTGAGTGATTTCCTTTTTAAGGAAGCAAATAAAGTCGCACAATCAGGCGTGAGCCACATTAACACGCAAAACAGTAAGAAACCAGCTGATAACCGCGAGCACAAGCAGATCGCACACAATGTATTGCTGAACACGGGTGAGTCATCACAATGCAATTTCTGTCGCAAAGGGGTGCATAGACTGTCGTTGTGCCCGCGCTTTAAGCGCGCCATGCGCAGGGATCGGTGGAGGTATGCCCGCACGGCAAGATTATGCTACAAATGTTTAGCGCCTCTTCATAAGGACTCCGAGGTGTGCCCCGCTAATAACTGCAGCATAGACGGCTGTAATCAGCCGCACCACAGTTTGCTGCATTGGATCAAGTCCGGTGAGAAATGTAAAGATAGACCGGACGATGAACGCACGGACGACCAGAACACTGAGAGTGTAAACCACACCGTTACGTCACAGCGACCTAAAGTACTATTGAAGGTGGTGCCGCTAACCGTCCACGGGCCCGCCGGTGCACTTCACGCGCACGCTCTTCTCGACGACGGAGCCACCGTGAGCCTGATCGCCGCCGACCTGGCTGACGAGCTGGGTCTCACCGGCCAACCTGAGAATATCCGCATGCGCAGCGCGTGGGACAATAGTGAGATAAGTTGTGAAACGCAAGTGTTAAACATAAAAGTCACTAACAGTGAAAATAAAATGTTAAGTGTACGTGCGCGTAAAATTAAAGAATTAAGTTTGCCCGAGCAAACTATGATCTATAATATAGATTTTAATAGATTTGGTTTAGATGTTGAGACTGATGTTAAAAATAACTTCTGTAACTGTAATGTTAAACCTACTCTGTTAATAGGACAGGATAATCATCACCTTATCGCACCCATCAATTGTTATCGCGGCGAGGAGCGTGAGCCGTACGTCACCCGGACCGAACTAGGTTGGTGTATTCACGGAAGCTTGGTAAGTGACGTCACTCATAATAGTAACTCACTCTCGTCTCGCGACTGTTGTATTTACGATAATAATTGTAGTGAACCGGTTGTTAATGTTTTTCATTTGTGCGTTAGTGATGATGATATTACGGGAAAAAATCCCGCTGTTGAAACCTGCTACCCTTCTGCTCGTTCCCCGGATAAAATAAATGAGCCTGATGTTAAGCAGTATTGTGATTCTGCTCGCCATTTAGACGAGCTGCACGATGAAGTCCGGAGGTCGTTCCTTCTGGACTCAATAGGTATCGGAACGAAGTCTCGTCGTAGTCCAGATGACGTACGCGCGGAGTCTATAATAGATAATACCGCTGAACTTCGCGAGGGACACTGGTACGTAGGTTTGCCGTGGAAGGCTGATGACCAGTGCATGCCCGATTCCTATTCTAATGCGTTACGACGGCTAAGATTAGTTCAGAAAAAGTTACTAGCTAATAGTGATTATGCACATCGTTATCACGATAGGATGCATCATTTGTTTATAAACGATTACGCTAGGGAACTTATAACTATAGGTAACGACAGTGCTGTGTATAATGAGCGCGTGTGGTATCTACCTCATTTCGGTGTTGATAACCCGAACAAAAGGAAATTACGTTTAGTGTTTGATGCAGCCGCAAAAACAAAGAATTACTCTCTAAATGATTTCCTTTTGCAAGGGCCCAATCTGTTACAGTCTCTGCTAGGTATCATGTTTAGGTTCAGGGAAAACCCTATCGGCATAATAGGAGACATTGAAGACATGTTCCTACGCATTAAAATTAGAGACAGCGATACTCAAGCATTGCGTTTTTTATGGCAAGATTTATTGTACACTGATTTAGGGTCACCTCCAGGCTCTAACGACGCTCCAGTGGGAGCGGCGCCACCTGGAGGAGACAAAATAAAAGAATGCGTTATGACTTCATTGATATTTGGTGCTAACTGTTCGCCATTCATAGCCCAATATGTCAATCAAGTCAAAAACACGGAACCATTCATAAATACAATGCCCGACGCCGTCACTGCGATAAGACGCAACCAATATATGGATGATTATATAGACAGTGTGAGCGACATAAGTACCGCCATGCAACTCATTCACGACATCTCATTCATAAATCAAAGTGGCGGTTTTAAGATGCGCAACTGGCTCAGCAATAATAGTCACGTGCTTGACAACACACCTAGCGACGTTATCAGTGATAAGGCGGTCCGGTTTAATGTTGAGGGACGCTCGGAGCGTACGCTAGGCTTGTTGTGGTTTCCCAGTAGTGATACGTTTGCATTTGACCTTTCTTTAAAACGTATTCCGCAAGACATTTTATTATATACTAGCTGACCCGCGCGCACTTCGTAGCGCGTGACAGTAAATTATTCATACATTAATGAATTTGATACAGACCATTTAATTCGATTTCCAATTCCACGGAAAAGAGGGATTCAATTCACGGGTTTTCTGCGACTTAATGGGCGTAGAATTAGTAAAGGCTGGCAAACCTTGCCAATATGTAACTACGATCGAATCACCTACTATTCAAAATGTCTATTGGACGTTTCGCCTACGTTCATAATAACTATTGGTTGAAATCAATATTGGACGATTCGCCTACGGTTAACTCAGCTACGGTCGATTGAGCTATGGTTGATTAAACTATTGGACGATTTGCCTATTTTTGACCGAACTAACGGACCGTTCACGTATTTTTAGACCACGTTTCCGGCTGCTAGTCAGGTATGACAGCTAAAAAATACTTGTTTATAGTACAGAATTCAGAAACGTGTTGTTTTTATTATGCCACTTTGCCATGATGAGGTAGATGAAAGAAGATGCCAAAATGCCTGAAGATGCCATGACACAGGATAAATAATTCAGTAATAAGAAAAATATCTGGCGCTTCACCGGCCGCTGCCGCGGCACGCTCGCTTCGCTCGCTCGGCTCGCGCATTGTGGTCACTGTTCAAACCTAACCTAACCAACAGATTTCGGTTTGCCCTGAATACTGTACTAAAAACACGCGTAGCAAAGAATTTATAAACCGTAGGTGAGTCGTCCATAGTTGAATTAACCAATATATCAAATGAACATTGGCCGAATCGCCCATTAGTTCACATGCCCATAGTTTAATCAACCGCAGGCGAGTTGCACTGTAAGCGAGTCGTCCAATATGTGAAATGAACTTATGCGAATCGACCGTAGTTATATCGACCGTAGTTGAAACGACCGTAGGTATTATGAAACGTAACCCGTCCATGCGGGCAAAGCCATGAGAATAAGCTAGTGACTGATGTATCTGTATAACGTACAGCCTCAACCGCTAGATGGATTGGGTTGAAATTTGGAACATAGAAAGGTTTCATGACGTAGACCACTGCTAAGAAAGGATTTTGCCGTGCGGGCAAAGCCGCGAGCATAAGCTAGTAAATAATATTATGAAACATTTTTTGTGAATAATACTTAGATTTCAGAGACGTCCTGGGATAAGTCCCAGAACTATCGTTATACCTATACCACAGTACAAATTAGAACGGCAATAAATTACCACTTACACATATAGTACATCAAGATTAAATACAGTAAACAAAAATATATCAAATTATCATTTAAATCAGAAAAACTAATAAAAATACGGAATAATAACAGCTTGATTCCGTACAGTTACTCTTGACTATTTTCCGCGTCATTTAATGGTGATCTCTTTACCGTGGGTAGACTTCCTCTGCAGGAGATCGGCTAGTACCCCAACAGTGTCAGTTATTCTGCCGCCTGAACAGTGATGTGCAGACATTACTGTGCTTCGGTAGGAGGGCACTGTGGCTAGTGAAATTACTGGGCTGAAGAATCTTAACATTTTATGACTCAGCAGTGCACCCAGAATTTAACCTTCGTTAAATCCCAGCGTTATCTCTTACCATCAGGAGAGTATCTTGCTCATCTTCTTACATCGTTGTATAAAAAAAACTAAAATGAAATTTTCTGAAATGAAACTATCATATACCTACGTACTCAAACTATTTATTATAATATATCTATCAAATTTCACCTTTCAGCTCCATCATCAGACTTCAGATCACTTCCATGTCATAAAATTATTGCATTGTCATCCGATTCCCGGTATGTATGTATACTGTGACTGATAGGTAGAGTGCTTTTCACAAAAGGAGTTCTTTTTGCGGGGCGCCACTATCGCAAATTTTAAAAGTTAGCATATTAAATAACTTTAGAATCTTCGATGTATCCTTCTGCAATCTTGTTACACTTCTAGCCACCATGGCGTTTAAGAACTGTAATATCAGCGCCTGAGTCAGCTAAGAGTGTTGCTGACGTCCGCCTCAGGCAATGCCCAGTGTAAAGATGGGAGTCCGGAAGCTGAAGAAATTTAGCAATCGTTTTTGGCATATCACCGATTTTATTGATGCCTATGGGCTGTTTTTTACTTTTTCCATTATCATAATGTAAGAAAAATCTTGAAGTTTTTGTATTAGCGGGTCGTAATGCCGTATACTTGTCCACCACATTCACATATTCTTCACTAATGACGAATGATCTGTCGATTTTAGTCTTTGTATTCAATAATTTTACTAATATTAATTTGTCCGAATGCTTTTCAACGTCGTTTACCTTAAGATTCAACAATTCATTTGAGCGGCACGCACCATTTATGCCAATAATTAATACAACCTGTAAAAAATAACAATAATTTAGTTTACTTATTTTTAGATAGGTACAGTTAGATAGGTTTTCTTTGAAATAAATTAGCTTTTGTATCAATTTACTTACTTTTAAAGCGAGGTATTTACTGTCTGGTGCTTCATTCAGAAATTTTTCTATTTCAAGGTCACGTTTCGTTTTCAAGACAGCTTTTATCATAGAAAAAATGCTCCATAATGTACTGGATTTTCTTGTTTTAGATAGTTCCATGAAATATGATAGTATCACGGTCTCGGAATATGTTTTTGCATTTTTTGAGAGGCGCCAATTATTGAAGGATTCGTACGCCTTTACATATTTCACTTTAGATTTTTCAGGCAAATAGCTGAACTCGGCATTCGAAACTTGTTCTTTCAACTTTTTTGGCGTAAGACAACTACCTTCATCACTGGGGTCACTCATTTCTTTGTAATTAAACAGACTATTAGATCACAAATAGAAATTTGCAAAAGTTTACAACTTAAGTTGAAAATATTTAGTTGAATCTTTACCAAGAGGTTTAGAACCAAATGGAAAATGTGTTGTGAACACCACTGTCGCAAGAAAAATGACAACTATAAGTGCCATCTCACTTACCTCATACAAAAGAGAGAGACAAAGATGGCATTTATCGATGACGTCACAACGCATTCTCCATTTGACTGTAAACTCTAAACTTCTACATCCCGCCATTTTGTATTTTTTTTTTTTTATTAAAAGAGTTGCGTTCGAAATTTGTGTGTGTGACATATTTATGAAAAACAAATTGTAATAATATTAAAAAAAAAAAAAACTCACGACTTATTATTCTATAATAGTATTTTATTTAAAATATTATTGAAAAAATACAATTTATAAAGTTAAAATTCAATAAATAACATTAAAAATTATGTGCATCTCAGTTAAATAAAAATTGTACACAAATAAGTTTCAGAACACACCAACTTCTTCATAGCCAATAAAATTGTGTTCGAAATTCAAATCACTTTGCCTCTCTACTCTCTAGAGAGCAAAAACGGCTTTTGCTCACTGAAATCGATGACCAAAGACACTATTTTCGTGCGAGAGTGGTGAAAAATTATTTATGGCATGAAGTCCAGAATTTATCGAAAAAATGTAATTTAGTTCCGCAAAATTCCGCGGGACCTCATTCGTGAGAAGGACTCTACCACTGAGGTGTATACACCTAAAATCATAGGCGGATCCAGGATTTGGTTTGGGGGGGGCAAGGTGCAGACGGGCAAAAATATTATAATTTTTATTACGAAAAGTGTATGTTTAGCTCGCTCTGAGCGCTTAGGAAGTTTAAACATCCATTACAATAAGTGCGCGAGCAGCTAGCTGCGAGCGCCGAAAAAAAAATTTTATTTCAGAAATATGTGCGAAATTCGTAACTCTACAATGCTTCTGGGGGTACCTTGGCCCCCTGCCCCCCCCCCCCCCCCCTAAAGCTTAAACATCCTTTATAATATGTGCGCGAGCAGCTTGCTTAATGACTCGGGGGGGGGCGGCTTGGCCCCTTGCCCCCCCTCCCTAAATCCGCCTATGATTATCTATAACACAGATAAAAGGTTCTATAATAATCATTGCAAAATTTTACTAACATTATAAACGTGACAGTTTGTGTCTGGATGTATGCCTAAATGCAGGTGGTTCACTACTGCGTGCCCGCCTATGCAACAGCAATAGTTTCTCCTAATGTTGTTCACTACGGCTTTTACAGCCCAAAACTGCACATCCTACCATTTCACTACCACTATGAGTACACATAAACCATTAATTATTCCCTGAAAGCACTTAAAATCTTAAAAAATAAAAGATAATGATGGTATATTTGTCACAAAGAAATCATTTGAACCATAGTTTGAACTTGTGACAAACAAATAAACCAGCCACGCTGAAAGGGACGGAAGAAAAATAGGTTCTCCTTTTTCTTCACATAGAATTTTCCCTATTGCCGTCACGCTCACACATAATATGGGTACTTCTAGTTGTATTAGTTCTTAGCCTAAATGGGTGTGAACAGATTTTATGTCTGTGTGTCTCCGGATAACCAGTGATTTTTACAAAAGATCCCCCTAGATGGAGCGCCACAATCGCGTGATTTTAAGTTAAAATATCTACAGATTTTTAACAATTCATAATTTCTCATATTTAATTTCTCAATTAAATAGGTACATAATATTTAATTAATCTAACAAATAAAAAATATATAATAAATGAAGTATTCACAGTAATTATAAATCTATTATTTAGTTCCGCTAGGTTACGCGGGACTTCTTTTCTAAAACTGTTTGCAGAATAAACGATATTTCTTTTTTTTAGGACATTAGTTCCATTATTTTCCGTGGCGCTAGCTTGTATGAAAAATAATTTACTTTTACAATGAACTGTAAATGAATTTTTCTATTTATCTTCAGATGATTTTACATGTTTTAGAAATAAAAAATAAGCAGCAAAAAGATATTTATTACTGATATTTACACGCATCATGCGCACATTAGATTATTTTCCGCTGGCGCTGATTCATTTGAGAAATAAGTTACATTTACTAATTTAAATGAATTCTAATTTGTTTGGCTACTATATAGCATCAAAGTACTCGTCAAGACGAATCAAATGAGCCCAAACTCGATGGGGTTTTTTCTTTTAATCACGGAGTTCCTATGGCCACCTTCCAGCTCCGTTTCGGACCCTGGTTACTATATAGTATCAAAGTACTCGTCAAGACGAATCAAATGAGCCCAAACTCGATGAGGTTTTGTCTTTTGATTACGCGGTTCCTATGACTACCTTTCTTGTTTATTAGCATTTTATATGCGAATCTTTAGATTGATATAACTCTTTTATTTATGAACCGATTTGACTAAAACCAAGACTAAGGTTCATGTAGAGAAAACTGCAACGTATTAGTGAAAATTTTATTCAAATCGGTGGTGTTGTTTAACCACACCAGTGACACAAACTATTTACAAATTTAGCCCAAATTAAACTAAAGGTCAACCACAAGTTTACAGCCATACCGATAGATGGCGTCTGTAGCGTTTTTGGCACTATTTTTTTTTTTAATTGAATTTACTTTATATTCTATTACTTTTATTTCGAATTTTTGATGTAAATTAGGGGCGATGTGTCTGATATAAATGATTATTATTTATTTTATTATTTTATTTTACGTTTCCCTAGGAAAAATTGACAAAATGTTTTACGAATTAGATCGCGCAAGCGACTTTTTCGCGTCGTTTTGTTCATATGCGTATTTTCACAGTTCACCTTAGTAAAGGATCACAATGAATGGGGAGAAATTTCCATTCTTATTATATGTATATGGATGAAGAAACCAACAAAGCGTGAATTATTGAGTATAATTATGTCAATTTTCGACCTGCACGGTTTTTTAAGTCCATTTACAATTAAATCTAAAATTATTATGCAGGAAGTTTGGAAGTTAGGCCTAAAATGGGATGAACAAATTAGTAACAAATTATTTATGTCATTTAAAAGTTGGTTGGAACAATTAAAATCAATGCCGAATATTCGCATTCCTAGGTGTTATTTTACTATGAATGAGTCAGATGCATCGGCGTGCCCCACGGGTGCGAGTGAGACAACGCTACAATTGCATTTATTTTGCGATGCCTCGCCGTGCGCTTACGCAGCCGTCGCGTACTGGAGACGCGTTGATAACAATGGGCTAATTAGCGCCTCGTTTATTGTTTGCAAAAGTCGAGTTGCACCATTGAAATACATTTCTATTCCTCGGCTCGAGCTACAGGGGGCGCTCTTGGCCTCCCGGTTAGCTGAAACAATCAAAAAGGAGCATAGATTAAAACCAGTAGCTACCTTTTATTGGACGGATTCAACAGTTGTTTTACACTGGATCCGTACCGAAAATAGAAACTATAAAGTTTTTATAGCTAATAGGCTGGGTGAAATAGATGAATTGACAAAAGTTCACGAATGGAACTATGTTCCTACTGAATTAAATTTAGCAGACTTAGCTACGAAATTAAATGATTACGACTTACGTGGTGACTCCTCCTGGTTCTCTGGCCCCTCCTTCTTGTACCGGAACCCGGAGCAGTGGCCGCGCCAACCTGAAACATTAAAAAATACGATAAATAATGAAACGCTTGAAGAGGTACTTACCGTAATTGATACTCACAACGATGCGCGTGATTTACCCGTCCCGGAGCCGACTAGGTTCTCCTCCTGGATGCGGCTACTTCGTTGTGCTGCTGCCGTTTTATTATTTATCGCTAAATGTCGTAAAGAAATAACTCACCGCATTAACACAAAGTTAATGAAACAGGCTGAGTTATTATTGTTGCGTCAATCTCAATCACAATCATTTTCGCGAGAAATTGACCTGTTGAATAAGAATGACCCGATCAACCGTGATAGTCGATTACGTTCGTTAACACCTTATGTTGACAGTGATGGACTCTTACGTGTCGCAGGAAGAATTGACGCTGCGACACAAGTCGCCGAACACGTAAAATCGCCCATCATTCTAGACGGTAAACATCATACGGCTCGCCTCATTGTGAAGTACAAGCACGAGCGAGCGGCTCACGGTTTTAACGAACTCGTAGTAAATGAACTTCGCCAGACTTACTGGATAGTCAATTTGAGGCCGACCGTACGCAGGGTAGCTTCGCAGTGCTTATTATGTCGCATTAGAAAAGCGACCCCGAAGCCCCCGCGACTAGGCGACTTGCCTATCCAGCGTATGACTCATCATAGGCGCCCGTTTACTATGACCGGCGTTGATTTATTCGGTCCCATAGAAGTCACCGTAGGCAGAGGCAAGCAGCGACCGAAACGGTACGGGGTGCTGTTTACGTGCTTGACAGTGCGAGCTATACACATTGAGATAGTAGCTACACTGTCAGCGGACTCATTGATTATGGCCCTGCGCCGTATGGCCGCGCGCCGCGGTTGGCCGAATACTATCATCTCAGATAATGGGACGAATCTTAGAGGAGCTGACGTGGAGCTCCGAAAGTCCATCAAAGAGCTTAACGAGACACGGGTTGAAAATGAGGCCTTGGTCCACGGAGTGGCGTGGAAATTTATTAGTCCAGCCAGTCCCCATATGGGTGGGGCATGGGAGCGATTGATTCGCACAGTTAAGACTGCCCTTAAGGTTGTTCTCAAGGAGCGAGCCCCACGAGAGGAAGTCCTGACTACTCTTCTCGCAGAGGTGGAAAACATCGTGAATAGTAGACCGCTCACTCACGTTTCCGTAGACCCACATAGCCAAGAGGCTCTAACGCCTAATCACCTTTTATTAGGTAGCTCGTCGAATGTCCCCATTATCGGCACCTTTGATAATAGCGAATTATACAATATGAAGCAACATTGGCGCACCGCTCAGCGCCTCACAGACATGTTTTGGTCGAGATGGGTCAAAGAAGTGTTGCCTGTACTCATTCCGCGCTCTAAGTGGACCCGCGAAGGTCAGCAGCTCCGCGTAGGGGATATTGTTATTGTCGTAGACCCCGCGTCGCCTCGCAACTGTTGGCCTAAAGGCATAGTAGAACGAACCTATCCGGGAAACGACGGAAGGGTACGGGTAGTAGATGTACGAACCGCGAAAGGAGTTACTAGACGACCGAGCTCCAAAATTGCTTTACTCGAGCTCGACACACCAAAGTTAGGAGTGGGCGTTAATTCAACGAACGGCTTTTTTTAACTGTTAATCTAATGTTAACGAATTAACAGTTTTTTGTTTACTACAAAACCCGTTAAATCTATCAACTGTTACATTCAACGATTTTGGCAATGCGTTTTTTTATTATCTCAACGAAAAGGTATTCAAAAGTAGCTAACGTAATCTGAAGCTGTTAACGCAAAACCAGTTAAAATTATCTATTTCTTCTGCGTTGAAAGAACGAATAGAAACGGAATATGCCGAGTGGACGCGAGGGCGCCTATGTGAGCGAGCGAGACGCCGCTAGCTTAAAATTGTACGAGCGAGAGTGAGAGATATCTATGTTTCTAAGTTCGCTTGCTACTATTAACTGCTACGTTGCCGTTGGTACAAATCTGTTACATCAATGAAAACCTAATAATAATGTTAACGGCTTTTTTAACAGGTTAACATGATGAATTTAACGGCTTCGTTGCGTTAACCCAAAAATCGTTAACGACCCACCACTACACCAAAGTAGTTTTAATAAAAATGTTAGAATAAATTTAACGGTTTCATTGTATTGATTCGACGATGAGTGTCGCAGACGACACTAGGGGGGAGGATGTTACCGATGTATGCTCGCCTCACGCTCCTCGCCATCTGAAATCATATAAATAATATAAATTAGTAAATATTTAAATAAATTAAAGTAATTAAGAATATACTTACCTTGTTGCGCTATTTTATTGCCTATGTTTACGCGAAGATGCTCCACGATGGTGGCTGCAAATGTAACTTGTTTGTTAACAATAAATATAGCTAGGTAGATGTGCAAGCGCATGGGCCACCGCGCAGTCCCCGAAATGAGTCAGTCGCGCTAAGGATCCGTAGACGCACGCCCGCACGCCGTGCGTTTGCACATTTACCACGCGATTCACCATAATTTGCCATTTTCATTTCCACTCATACGAACCAGTGACCCCACCGTCTACAGTTCGGATGATCTGGATACATAGTAAACTGTTTGTTGCAGGCAATCAATAACTTGTGTTCTACTTACATAGTAGAGAAACCAACGACAATAAATAAAGAGGACTTTGATGATATAGAAATAAAGCAAGAGCATGATATATGTATGCAAGATAGAGTTGAATCTGGCTCTGAACTAGTAAATACACGTGAAGATATAATACTCAAAACAGAATATGAGGAATTATATCAAGACCATATCATAAAGGATGAAATAGTTATTGGACCAGAGGTAATACAACAAACTTGTACGAACACTGATGCTGTTTCAACAGATGCGGCAGATTGTGATGACAACTTTTATCATTGTACTGCAAGGCTTGAAGGGCTCAAACAAGATGTTATTGCAAAGGCTATAAATAATAAACGGTACACATGTGATATATGTAAGAGAGATTTCGTCCACAAGTATACATTACAAAGACATATCAAGAGACATGACACTGATTCTATTAAAATATTATCTTGTAAGCTTTGTAAAAAGGTATTTTCAACACAAACAAGATTAAAAAATCACATTGAGAGGTACTGTCCTACGTACAAAAAACCAAAACCATGCGAGCTTTGTAATAAGGTTATATCTCAAAAGAAATTAAACCAACACATGAAATATCACTGTTCTATGAACAAAAACAAATTAAAACCAGTATCATGTGAGCTTTGTAATAAGGTTATATCTCAAAAGAAATTAAACCAACACATGAAATATCACTGTTCTATGAACAAAAACAAATTAAAACCAGTATCATGTGAGCTTTGTAATAAGGTTATATCTTCACATAAGGATCTAAACAGACACATTAAATATCACTGTTCTATGAACAAAGAAAAGTCAAAACCAGTGTCATGTGAGCTTTGTAAAAAGGTTTTATCTTCAAGTCACTTAAATAATCACATGAAATATCACTGTTCTATGAATAAAAACAAATCAAAACCAGTATCATGTGAGCTTTGTAAAAAGGTTTTATCTTCACCATGTCAATTAAATCCACACATGAAATATAACTGTTCTATGAACAAAAACAAATCAAAACCAGTATCATGTGAGTTTTGTAATAAGGTTATATCTTCACAACATAACTTAAATAAACACATGAAATATAACTGTTCTATGAACAAAAACAAATCAAAACCAGTATCATGTGAGCTTTGTTATAAGGTTTTATCTTCACCATATGATTTAAATCAACACATAAAATATCATTGTTCTATGAACAAAAACAAATCAAAACCAGTATCATGTAAGCTTTGTAATAAGGTTATATCTTCTCAAAATGGCCTAAAAAGACACATGAAATATCACTGTTCTATGAACAAAAACTAAATCAGTTTGTAATAAGGTTTTATCGTCACGAAAAATCCTAAACATACACTATTATTGTTCCATGAACAAAGACAAAACAAAACTAAATCCAAAGCCAGTGTCATGTGGGTTTAGCAATAAGGTTATACAGGGTGTTTGGTAGAGGGTTAGACTAACATAAATGGGGGTTCGGGGCAAAAACTTGTTATCTTATCCCTCATTACAATGACATACTTAGTTGGTTATAATCGTATCAGCTTGTGAAATAAAATGAGATGAAAAAGAAAATAAAAAACGAATGAAAATGGTTTATTTGAAATCATGTTCAAAAACAGCTCCTCTATGACGTATGCACGCCCGCCATCTACGGCGAATTTGTTCTGTAGTTCATGTTAGGATTGTTCTGAGTTGTTTGTAGCGTGATCTTTTTAAAAACGCGTCGTCAATTCTCGTAATTAATTCTTCTTTTGTGTGGATCTCCACCTCGTACACTAATTCTTTATCATGTCTCCAGACGTAAAAATCAAGGGGTGTTAGATATGGGGAACGTGCGGGCCATTCGAGCGGGCCACGTCTTCTTATCCAAGAATTTGGAAACACACTATCTAAGTGCTCGCGTACAATATTTCGGTAGTGAGCCGAGCAGCCGTCATTTTGAAAACTTATTCGTTTTAAGAAATGGATTTAAAAAAAGTTATGGGACTTAATATGTAGGATTTGGGCAGAAAACAAAAAATGTCAAGGAGGGGTCTGGGATTTTTTTTGGCCAAGTTGTATTTGCCTCTTGGGGCCCCGAACCCCGCATTTAAGTTTGTCCAACCCTCTACCAAACACCCTGTATGTACACGTAGCGGTCTACACAAGCACGTGACGTATCAATGTTCCGTGAACAAAACAAAGCAACACCAGTATAATGTACGTATTGTAATAGGGTATTATTCAAGTTTATAAAAAGAACAGATAAAAAATGTTAAAACTTTGAAACAAATTTAAAAATTATTTTGCAAGTTAATGAACTCAAAACTAACATTATTGGTCTTCTTATTGCCTAAGCTATGTCGATTGTATGTATTTAGATGTTTTCTTATATGGAGTGTATTAGGTTATATCTTCATGAACCACGAACAAAAGCTTTGTAATAATTTTTACACTAAACGATTCGTGAGTATTAAAATTCATCTTTGTAAATAAACGGCATTAACTCACGGTGTATTTACTTCGGCTTCGTGCCGACCGTTTCGATCCTGTACGAGGGAGTAGCTGCGGTTACGCGCCGACGTCCGCGCCCCGCACCGGCGCCGCACTGTGTGCTCCCTGAAGAAGATCCTCGTACAGGATCGAAACAGTCGGCACGAAGCCGAAGTAAATACACTTGAGTTAATGCCGTTTATTTACAAAGATGAGCTTAGTAATAAGGTGATATCTTTATAAAGGATGATAAATTTGTACTTAAGCAAAATCGGGACATATTGGACTGTAAAGTTTAGGTTCTAAAACATTCAAAAAATCTAATTTGTATAAATAAAACCGTACAAATGCAAGTCCGACTACCCACTGAGGGTTTCGTTCAAAATTAGTCTGCATTTTATTATTTTTAATTTCTTGAGTGAAAATCACTCTAATTGTTGTGTTCCCCCTCTGTTACTCTGTTGGCAATGGCAATATCATATACGATGCTCCATATTATATGTGAACGTAAGTTAGTATTTAAGTCCCTACTTGTAATAATAACTGATATAATCTCTTTGTTCAACCAAATATTATTAAGTTTTTTTAAAGAAAATAAATTATAAATGATACCTGTATAAATGATATATTTGTATTTTATTATTGACTAACTGCGCCCAGCGGTTTTACCTGCTGCACAGTAGAGCCTATTATGTTATTTCCAGGGTCTAGGCTATCTCAATACCTAACAAATTTCAGTTCAACCAGTCCACCCGTTTTACTTAAAGCCCAAAATTTAAAAATTCGGGGTCGGGTGACTCTGCCATAATAAAAAACAAAAAAGACTTACCTACTCAAGAAAACACAAATATAATACACTAAAACTATTAAATATACAATTTATACAAGAATTAAACCGAAATATCTACTCAATTGATACAAAATTAAATTACAATGAAAATTTTCCAAAAAGCCCGCGCTTGCAATTCGACTATTGGCGCCCTTTTTCAATTTACAATATTTTTTTTTTTTTTAAGATATTGGCAACAGTGTTCATTTTGCCAGTGTCGAGTAAAATCAATTTACAAATATATTAATAAAATTGACAGCAATAACGAGGCGTGATAGAACATTTGTGTAAAAGACCTCAGTTTTTTAATCTGTGGATTTTGTAATTTGTATCTTGTAGAATTTTGATCTGTGGTAAAAAAAAATAAAACGAAGTAAAATAAATGTGCGTCATACAAATTCGCAAGAAATTTAATACATTAAAATTATAATATTATGTACCTAATATAGGGATTTATTAGCAATATACTAATTTCTTGAAGAGACAGACTTGTTAAGTGAAGGAAGTACGAATGAAGAGTATACGAATTGGTAAGTCAACATCACATTTGGCATGTAGAGAAGAAAATAATGCTAACACCGCAGCACAGTTTATTGCAAGCTGTTGGGGAGTTTCTCTACCTAATCTATGTTGGGGAGTGACTCCACGGCCTGATTGATTGTGGGTGAGGAGTATTCATCTCTCAGTTTTGTTGTTCCGGCTGGCTGGAGAGAACGCTGACGAGAAATAATCTCCCGCCTCTGTGCTTGACCCTTTTTGCTTAGTATCACTCATCATTAGATACCTACTTGCAGTGGCGTATATGAGGCCCGTGGAATATTCTTTGGAAGGGCCCTTCCTTCCAGTAAAAATTACTTAAGATAAACATTTTCATAATACATTACATTAGGTATACAATAAATATTTCACACAGCACCACCCAACCCCTAGCTAAGTAACTTAATGCTTGTGTTATGATGGTTAGCATAACAGATATGATGCTTATATACTTTTCTTTTATAAATACATATTTATAATAGATACAGAAAGCCACCCAGACTAGAAACAAATATCTGTGGATCACACAAACATTTGCCCCATAGTCCCATGCGGTAATCCAACCCGCAACCTTCTTCGTTGCAGGCGGGTATTAGCCCACCGTGTCACAGAGGTTGTCATTAGTATAGCTCTCAACTGTTTTAGCAGCGGACACCACAATAGCTTGCATATGGCTGAAATTTTCTGATTCATTTGATATTTATCATTTATTGTTATATATTAGATAAAAGTACATTAAACTTGCTAAATTATAGCTTAAATATGTTATTCTGATGTGTAACCAAAATTTTTACAGTGTCATCTAAATCCATTCAGCATACAGCCTCGGCCAAAAGTATTAGGCACCCCCATAAAACAAGTGCAACTCATAAAATATTGGAATAACAACGAATCTGTTAAACAATAGTGAGAGCGGCAATGTTAAACGTTCATTTTAAACAATAGATAGTGTAATTGAAGGTACCAAAAATGACATACATAGGTAACAATATTATATTTTTGACATTATTATTTATTTTAATTTAATTTAATGCGGAAATTTGGAATTTGAATCAAATTATTTTTTAATCCTATTTTATTTATTTATTCTAATTGCTTATTATTTTAGTTACTGTAGATATCTTGACATGACCAATATAAATTTTATAATTTCAATTTTAACTTTTTATTTATTTTTGATCACTTGGCGCTCTTTAAATTTATGATATAATAATAAAATTGTAAAACTAACACTAGATTATTAAGATTATTGTAACTAACAATTATTATGGTCTCAATTGGCTGATTAAATAAATTTTAATTTAATTTAATTTAATAAAACACCTGGGCCACAAAATATGGCTCAGGTAATTTTTAGAAAAAAATTCTAATATAATCATCAGTCCATTTTTGACCTCCGTCGTGTTACTAAGCTACGGTCAGTAGCGGCGCTAGGCGTCAGCGACGTCGGCGACCGCCGATGGCCTCGCGCTTGAGGGGGCCTCGCAATTTTTTTAATTATTTAAATTCATTTTTTTTAAACATATTCGCGAGTTATCTTATCTTATATAGGGGGCTGACGAAGTCAGCAACACATCGACCCATTGGGATCTATTGTGTTCACCCCTTGCCTACCGTTTCTTACTCCTCGAAGAAGTGGTTTATTAGAGTGGTGATCCCACTAAGGGAAAGAAACCTGTACTCCTCCGGTTTGGGGTACGCTGTCCCAAGGAGGCTCATGCGTTTCGTAGCTAGTACGTCGCATTCGCATAAAATATGCTCCATGGTTTCTGTACCCTCGCCACAGGCTCTACAATCGTTTGTTGTAGTGAGCCTCATTTTGAACAGCATGTCGTTGGTTTCATAATGCCCAGTTAAGGCACCAATGATTGCTCTTCCTTTGTTTCTTCCATTATTCAGAATGAATTTAGAAGCACCTTTGTAGCTGTTACCTAGGAATTTCTTCGAATGTCTCAGCCCTTGACTGTTTTCCCACTCTTGCGTGTGTCTTAAATCAGCATATTCCTTTATGGCCATATTGATGGTGCATGTAGGCAAGCCCATACTAGGTTCAGGTCCATGCATAGCATTTGCTGATCCCCTTCTAGCAAGCTCATCAGCCTTCTCATTCCCTTCTATACCTACATGGCCAGGTACCCAAACTAGTCGTACTGTGTTGCTGCGGCCTAATTTATTAAGGGCCTTCACAGCATCCAGGACCAGCTTCGAGCTGACTCTGCAGGAATTTAGGGCCTTTAGTGACGCTTGACTGTCACTGAGAATGTAGATGATCTTATCTTTTACATTCCTCCGTATGTTTTCTTTAGCGCATGCTATAATAGCATACATCTCTGTCTGAAAGACGGTAGTGTATTGACCCAGACTGTTCCAGAGTTGGATAGTTTCCGAGTATATACCTGCCCCTGTACCGGATCCGGTTTTTGAACCATCCGTGTACCATATGCAGCATTCTGCGTCTTGTGTGCGTGGTTGCTGCTTCCAGTCTTCCCTTGAGGGAACATGTATTTTGAAATTCCTTTTGAAGATTTTAATGTGCGGCATTACGTCGCTGATCATACTCATCTTCCTTTGTAGCTCTTCATTGAGCTTCATTTTTGTGTGCCTTGTTGTTGGCCTATTAAAGTCATGAACTCCTGTAGCTTGGAGTCTGTATAAGGCTTTGATTGCCTCCTGTTGAATGATTAGATGAAGAGGTTTAAGGTTTAGAATTCTATCTAGCGCCTTACTGGGCGTAGTCTTAAACGCTCCTGTGATAGCCACAGTGGCCATCCTTTGAATTTTGCCTAGTTCCCTTTTACAAACCGTAAGTTCGGTTCTAGGCCACCATACTACGCTGCCGTATGTTAGTATTGGGCGCACCATTGAAGTGTAGATGAAGTTAAGTACCTTGGGCTTAAGTCCCCAGGTCTTGCCATATGCTGATCTACACATATTGAAAACTCTCATAGCTTTTTCTGTCACCTTTTTGGCGTGCAGATTCCATGTGAGCTCCTTGTCTAAGGTCATACCGAGATATTTTACTTCGGTAGCCCATTCTAGCTCTGTGCCAAATAAACGTAACTTTTTCAAATTACCTAGCTTCCTCTTCCTTGTAAAAGGAAGAATCGTAGTTTTGCTCGGATTTATGGAAAGATGGTTAATATCACACCATTCTTCCACTATCTTTAAAGCCTTTTGCAAAAGTTCCGATACTATTTCCGGAAATTTGCCATTAATCATTACTACTACATCATCTGCATATCCTACAGCATAGCATGCTCCTCTGTTTAATTTCGTAAGAAGGGAGTTTACCACCAGACACCAAAGTGTTGGTGACAATACCCCTCCCTGAGGACAGCCTTTAGTAGTTGTCGCATAAATTTCATCCCCTAGTAAAGAGGATCCTATTCTCCTTCCCCTCAGCATGAAATCAATCCATTTGCATAGGGTACGGTTAATGCCGTGTTCATTGGCGGCCTTCATAATCGATTCAAAAGTTGTGCGGTCAAATGCTCCCTCAATATCTAGGAATGCCGCCGCGCAAATCTCTTGACCGTCAATAGCTTGTTCTGCTCTAGTGACTACGTAGTGCAATGCGGTTTCAGTAGACTTCCCGGATTGGTAGGCACATTGTAGCTTATGAAATGGTTTCTTTGTCAGAGGACCATCCCTTATGTATTCATCTACAAGTTTCTCCAGGGTTTTTAGTAGAAAAGATGAGAGACTTATTGGACGAAAAGCCTTAGCCTCTTCATAGCTTTCTTTACCTGGCTTAGGAATGTATGTTACCTTTACTTCTCTCCATATCTTTGGAATAAACCCAAAGGCTATGCAGGCCTTAAAGAGCCGCATGAGATGCGGGCCTATTGTGGGAAGACCCCGTTGTAGTAGTATTGGGTATATGCCATCTGGTCCCGGTGCTTTGAACGGTTGGAAATTTTGCACAACCCAATTAAGTTTTCGTTCTTCTACTACCTTTTTAGCAGTGTCCCAGTCTGCTTTCACTGTTCTCAGATTCTGTTCTGATGCAGGCATGTGATCATCTGTATCCGTAGTATCATGAATTCTGCAGTCTGGGAAATGCGTCTCTGTCATGATCCTTAGCGTTTCTATACCTGTTTCCGTTAGTTTCCCATCCTTGGTCCTAACAGCGTTTAGAGTTATGCTCTTGCTTGCAGATATTGCCTTAACTAATCTCGAGCTTTCAGGGACTGTATTAATGTCCTGACAATGAGATTGCCACGATTTTCTGTATGCCTTGCGTACCGCCAGATTGTACTCAGTTAGCGCTCGTGAATATTCTTTGAAGCACTTTATAGACTTTTCCTCATTGAAGACTTGGCGAGTAGTCTGTCTTTTCTTTTTTAGTTCTGGCGTCCACCATGGAACCTTTACTCCTTTTGCTACCTTCTCTGGGCAGCTTGCGTACCATGCTGTGTTGATGGCTCTGTTGATTCTTTCAGCTTCAAGCTCTATATCAACCGTAGTGTTTAACTTACCTTTGACCGATCCAAGTTCATGTTTAAGTTCTTTAGTGTACACCTTCCAGTCAGTGTGTCTGGGATTTCTTCTGCGTACACTAGGGATCGAGTCCTCTGTAACATATCTAAAGCAGATATACCTGTGATCAGAACCACTAACTTCGTCAGATACACGCCAGTTAGCGATTCTCTTGTATATGCCATTAGTGGCCATAGTTATATCTATAATTTCAGCACGCCTTGAGTCCACAAAGGTAGGCTCATTGCCTTTGTTTAGTAAATGAATTGAAGAACTTACCAGGTATTCATATAGTTCTTCTCCTCGACTATTTGTGTCCGAGCTCCCCCAGATGATGTTGTGCGCATTTGCGTCGCACCCCATCACTAACTCCAGGTTCTCTCGACCGCAAAACTCTACGAGTTCCTTCATTGCCCTCATGCAGGAGGGCCTTTCCTCAGTTGGGTATGCGAGATAAACCGAAGCCATTACGACGGCCTTTCGATTACCTTCCCCTGTAATTACCTTGACGGCTGTAAGGTCCCTGGAACATAGATCAGGCAAGGGCATGACGTCGATTCCATTTCTGACATACACACAAGTCCTTGCCCTTTCATTAGTATAGTGGAAAATAGATCCCCCTTTACCTGGACCTGAAACAACACCTTTTGTACTAACATATGGGTCTTGTATCAGGGCAATATCGAAATTAAGTTCCTTGAGGTGACGGCTGAGTAAGGCCATCGCCGCTTTACAGTGATGTAGATTTATTTGTACACACCTTATTCCCGCCATTGGTGATCTTGAATGGGGGTTTCGGCAGTCGATTATTGACTGCCGCCTGCGTCCTTGTCTTCCACCGTCGCCTCCATGTCGGGGAGAGGAGACGACAGGAGCAGATCGCCGATTTCACCCAGCAGGTCTTCGGTGAGCTGGGATGTGGCCGGTGAGGGAACTGGGCAGTCCCCGTTGGTAGTCAGCTGTTGGCTGCCCGTCGCCCCTCCGTCGCTTGTTGAGCCCTGTGGAGCAAGTGGCGGGGCCACTGCCCCTGCGCTGGCGGCGCCTATATCCCCCGACTGACTTTCGTCTTCCAGCAGCTTAAAATAGCTTTTGTCGACGCCAGCGTAGAGGCAGTAGTCCTGAGCCTTTATAAAGTCCGCAGAAGTTTTGTCCATAAGGACAATCCTTCTCACGCCAGACGCCTCGATGACAGTGTCTACTACCTTCCAGTCACTTGTCCTTAGCGCAGGATTCAAGCGCTGCAACATCGACAGAACGCTGGGTAGATCTGTGATCCACACGTTCTTGGACTTCCACGCCATCTTCACCGGTTTAGGCAGATCTTTGGCACTAACGACTTTCAGTGTTAGGCTGCCGATCGTCCTTCCAGTGAGTCCGGCGATCCAGTCTGCCGACTCTTGATCCTCGCAGAACACATGTAGTGCCCCCGCGATGACCGTCCCGACGCTGAATCGGGGCAGCGGATCTTGTTGACCGATCATCCTCTGCCACAGGGCGCTTACGATCGGTCCTACGTCATCATTAGTGATCTGGGATGCCGGGAAGTCCTGCGGGATTACTGCCATCCTGCATCCCGAGAGCGCGTCCCTAAACGTTCTGTTCAGGTTCGGTTTCTTGGGTGCATTGCACGGCTGCTCCTCGCTGGACTCCCTGGCTCTTTTCGCGGCTGCGATAGTCGCACCTGCCGTCCCTGCAGTTGCCCCGGCTGGTGCACTCTGCCCTGAGAATGTGCGGGTCTGCTTAGCAAGCAACATTTTGCGCCTGGCTGCCCCGCTCATTCTCTTGGAAATAGCTCCTCGATGCTTGCCTCCCGAAACATTCGTCCCGACGGTCAAGCCCGGCTGGATGCCAGGCAGCCCGACGGTCCCCTGCACGGTACGACCTGCATGAGTGCTCTCCTGAATGTTGGCAACTGGCTGGGCGTCTCCCGTACCAGTCGTCCCAGCGGGTATGCATGGCTGTCTGCCACACTGCCCACTAGTCCCCTGTCCGGAATGACCCTGCCTTTGCCCATTCGTAGTGCGGTCGGTTGCCCTCCCGCCTAATGACATATTTTTATCGCCCTTATTTTTGACGCCCTTGCGGTCATCCTGTTTTATGGTTTTTTTGTTAATTTTTTTATCCATAAAACTTGTATAAAAATTTTCGCCGGATTGGCTCCCCACCCTCCACGGAGTCCTCAACACTGGGGATGCCTATATAGACACCAGGGCTACCAATCCAGTATAGCATTCAAGAAAAGAGTGCCCACGAGACCGCACGGCACGAGACAGTCGACATCTAACCAAGACATCGAAAGCCGCGCACCGCCGCCTGCGGACCCCTCTTTTCCCGAACACTCGCCTAGCGACCGTCTGACCGGACGCCTCAGCCGATTGATCGCAGGTGGCTAGTCTGCGACCTCCCGTTTCAGAAGAATTCAGGGCCAAAGAGGAGTGTTGCAGAGCACAACGACAACCACCGCGCTGTACACTGCTCAGCCACCAGGATCCCTTCCTCCTTCCTTACGGGTCTCCACGCACGGCACAAACACGCGGGTGACCTCCCCTCCCTCCGCGTCCCCCCCCCCCCCCCTAACCTGATCCGACCCTCACATATTTTAGTGTGAGTCGCCGCCTCAGAGCACAGTCACATATGCCCCTTGGACCGACCAGGTTTTTATTACGCGGGTGGCCTCCCCGTATCAACCCCCCACCCCTCCCTAAATAAAGATTCCCCCCCAATTTTGCCCCCCTACCGACCCTCACAGGTTTTTAGTGTGAGTCGTGCCACCGGACACAGCCACTGATGCCCTGTGGTCTTCACGTCAGGAGATTTCAGTTCTGTCTATTTCTGATGGAATTAGACCAATAGCAGGTGGCACCACGGGCAGGTAATCCCTCTGACTTGTCTTAGGGATCTACATGACTGTTGCACTCTCCCCTAAGACCGTTGTGCTCCTAGGTGATCAGAAGGATCACTTAGAAAGGCTTAAACTAACGCTACACCTACAGCTAAGCAATGGAAGAATGCAGAGCATGTAAGCGGGGGGATTGTCACAACCCTGAAAGCGTAAGCGTAAGCCCCACCCAAAAAATATTCGCGAGTTAAGTGATTGTGAAGTGCTTAAGGGCTTCAAAAAGAAAAAGATCAAAATGCATCAAAAGAAGACCTTTTCAAGTATTATAATGATTTAGGTAGGACTTACAATATTTCAGGAAGGCGAAAATAGCGACATACAGCCTTTCGAACTATATAAAGGTACTACTAACTCCATGTTAATATCAGGCGCTGATCCAGGGCCTCGCGGCCATGGGCCATGGGAGCCATGAAAATTAAGTAATTTAATGTGGCTTAATTTTTTTTCTTGTCAAAATCATCAGCTAGCAAACTCTTTTTAAAATATTCTCGGCGCTCGCAGCTAACTGCTTGCTCTCTAATTAGCAAAATTATTGTAACTCTTAGAACGAGTTAAAATACAAAATTTTCTCTGGTTGCGCTCTTACTAGATAAAATATTTGATTTTAATTCAGTTTCCTTGCCACTCGAAGCAAGCAAATGCACATAATTCGTGAAGAAAAATTTCAAAAATTTCTCTATTATACATAGGTTTATATAAGAATATAATATTTAGATTCCTAGCCACTCGGAGCAAGCTAAGCGTACATTATTCGTACTGAAAAATTCAAAATTTTCTCGGGGCTAGCAACGAGTTGCTCGCACTTTTATAGATTAGAATATTTAGTTGCCTAGTCACTCGGAGCAAGCTAAGCGTACATTATTCGTACTGAAAAATCCAAATTTTTCTCGGCGCTCGCAGCGAGCTACTCGCGCTTTTATAAATAAGAATATCTAATTTCCTAGCCACTCGGAGCAAGCTAAGCGTACATTATTCGTACTGAAAAATTCAAAATTTTCTCAACGCTCGCAGCGAGCTGCTCGCGCTTTTATAGATATGAATATTTAGTTTCCTAGCCACTCGGAGCACGCTAAGCGTACATTATTCGTACTGAAAAATTCAAAATTTTTTCGAGACTGGCAACTAGCTGCTCGCACTTTTATAGATAAGAATATTTAGTTTCCTAGCCACTTGGAGCAAGCTAAACGCACATTACTCGTGCTGAAAAATTCAAAATTTTCTCGGCGCTCGCAGCGAGCTGCTCGCGCTCTTACAGATAATAATACTTTTATTACCATTCGGAGCGAGATAAACGCATATCTTTCATACTCACTTAGACAGAATTTAAAAAATATACCTATCATCGAGGCGTAAGGCACGAAGATGAAGTAAATACAAATGAGTTTATGCCGTTAATTTACAAAGATGAATCTTACGAGTCGTTTAGTGTAAAAAAAGTGTAAAGTATTCAAAATTTTATGAATTCGCTTAAATGTGTCCCTTCTCAGTTTGTAAAAAATGCTAGCCGAAAAAGGGGGGCCTCGCGAACCTAATTTCGCCGACGCCCACGCGTGTTCTAGCGCCGCCACTGGCTACGGTGTGTATTTTTTTTGTGAAGTGTTTGAAGTTAATTACTCCAAATGCCGAAGCAACGTGAACTTGAATTGGAAAAACGGATAAAAATCCAGATTTTGTTTGAAGAAGGGAAGACTCAGGTAGAGTTTGCCAAATTATTAAAATGTTCCCGCTGTGCCGTGCAATCAGCTTTGAAAAGGTTTGCGGAGACTGGCTGTCACGCGAACAAACAAAAAACGGGTCGAAAACGCGTGATTTCTTCCCGCCAGGACCGAAAACTTATTCGGGAGTCCCTCAGGGACCGTAAAAAAAACTTCTTCCGAACTGGCTGCTGCTCTATCAGCATCCCCAAATCATAATGCTGCCGCCTCCGTGTTTCACAGTTGGCACCACACATTCGGGATGGTATTCCTCGCCGATACGACGCCTCACGTAGGTGACACCTGGAGTTCCAAATACCTGGAATTAAAGTAAAACACTTGTTTTAGACATTTTATTATTTTTTCTAGAAGGCTAATTAATTATAGGTATATGGTAATTATTGTTATTATCGTATGCAAAGTGTAGTATAAACCTTACCTCGAAGTTGGATTCGTCGGACCATAGTACGTTCGACCAATCTTCTTCTGTAAAGTGTTGGTACTTTAAAGCCCACTGCAGCCGGTTCTTCTTGTTGTTGTCGGAGAGCCATGGCTTCTTTCTGGCTTTGCAGCCTCTTAGGCCTGCTTCAGTAAGCCTTCTTCTTACCGTTCTTGAACTTATTGGTGTTTCTATTGCCTCTGATAGAGCAGCAGCCAGTTCGGAAGAAGTTTTTTTACGGTCCCTGAGGGACTCCCGAATAAGTTTTCGGTCCTGGCGGGCAGAAATCACGCGTTTTCGACCCGTTCTTTGTTTATTCGCGTGACAGCCAGTCTCCGCAAACCTTTTCGAAGCTGATTGCACGGCACAGCGGGAACATTTTAATAATTTGGCAAGCTCTACCTGAGTCTTCCCTTCTTCAAACAAAATCTGGATTTTTATCCGTTTTTCCAATTCAAGTTCACGTTGCTTCGGCATTTTGAGTAATTAACTTCAAACACTTCACAAAAAAAATACACACCGTAGCTTAGTAACACGACGGAGGTCAAAAATGGACTGATGATTATATTAGAATTTTTTTCTAAAAATTACCTGAGCCATAATTTGTGGCCCAGGTGTTTTTTGGTACCTTCAATTACACTATCTATTGTTTAAAATGAACGTTTAACATTGCCGCTCTCACTATTGTTTAACAGATTCGTTGTTATTCCAATATTTTATGAGTTGCACTTGTTTTATGGGGGTGCCTAATACTTTTGGCCAAGGCTGTATGTATTTTGTGTGAAAGAGTAACAACCAGACATCTACACTTACAAACTTACATGTTTATAATATTAGTAGGCTGTAACTGTGTCAAATAAAAAGTATATTTAAGTTATTACATTACAACACTATCACATTCAGTTAACCTTTTGAACGCCACGGCACAAACGCATTTTCGTGCCCTGTGCGCCAAGGCACAATTTTAAAAAAAAATCCTACGAAAGAACTAGTGTTGCCAAGAGTCGATAAATATTTTTATTTCACTTTATTAAGACTGGGTTTTTTGTCGTATATAGACGTCGTTGGCGTACAGGACCCGCAAGTACTTGTCAAGTATAGGTGACTTTGGCGGTCAAAAGGTTAATAAGACCTGTAATGATATTGTTTAGTTCTTAGTACATAATATAAATTTAGATATAAATTTAGAAGTTAAAGCTTTATTTTTACAAAGAAGTAATAAGATGAGCAAGACACTTTCCTGATGGTAAGAGATAACGCTGACCATAATTAGTACAGTGCTACCCAGTATTTTACAAAGGTATAATTCTGGTTTCACTGAGCCAATACTTCTTACTTGAAAGTCATAACAACGTCATTGATGTTAAGACACTTCAGCCCAGTAATTTCACTAGTTACAGTGCCCTCCTACCGAAGCACAGCAATGTTTGCACATCACTGCTCAGGCGGTAGAATAACTGGCACTGTTGGGGCACCACCTAGTTGCATTGCTAGCTGTATTGTTAGATCAATCACACTTTACCTTTGTTATTCAAATTATGTGTTTTATCTTTGTAGCCCTTTAATATAATCATAATATTTATTATTTGTTGCAGGCAACCAACATTTGTGTATATCAAGAGATCAATCAATATGGAAGACAAACAAATTACAACAAATGAAAAGGACTTTGGTGATATAGAAATAAAGCAAGAGCATGATATTATATGTATGCATGATAGAGTTGAATCTGACTCTGAACTTGTAAATACACGTGAAGATATAATACTCAAAACAGAATATGAGGAATTATATAAAGACCATATCATTAAGGATGAAATAGTTATTGGACCAGAGGTAATACAACAAACTTGTACGAACACTGATTCTGTTTCAACAGATGCGGCAGATTGTGATGACAACAATTATCATTGTACTGTAAGGCTTGAAAGGCTCAAACAAGATGTTATTGCAAAGGCTATAAATAATAAACGGTACACATGTGATATATGTAAGAGAGATTTCGTCCACAAGTGTACTTTACGAAAACATATCAAGAGACATGACACTGATTCTATTAAAATATTATCTTGTAAGCTTTGTAAAAAGGTATTTTCAACACAAGCAGGATTAAAAAATCACATTGATAGGTACTGTCGTACGTACAAAAAAACTGTATCATGTAAGCTTTGTAATAAGGTTATATCTTCACCAATGTACTTAAATGAACACATGAAATATCACTGTTCTATGAACAAAAACAAATCAAAACCAGTATCATGTGAGCTTTGTAATAAGGTTGTATCTTCACCATGTTACTTAAATAAACACATGAAATATCACTGTTCTATGAACAAAAACAAATCAAAACCAGTATCATGTGAGCTTTGTTATAAGGTTATATCTAGACCAAGTGAATTATATAAACACATGAAATATCACTGTTCTATGAACAAAAACAAATCAAAACCAGTATCATGTGAGCTTTGTAATAAGGTTATATCTTCACCAAGTGAATTAAATAGACACATGAAATATCGCTGTTCTATGAACAAAAACAAATCAAAACCAGTATCATGTGAGCTTTGTAATAAGGTTATATCTTCACAAACAGCCCTAAAGAGACACATTAAATATCACTGTTCTATGAACATGGAGAAATCAAAACCACCATCATGTGAGCTTTGTAATAAGGTTGTATCTTCACAATGTTACTTAAATGAACACATGAAATATAACTGTCCTATGAACAAAATCATATCAAAATCAGTATCATGTGAGCTTTGTAATAAGGTTATATCGACACCAAGTCACTTATATAGACACATGAAATATCACTGTTCTATGAACAAAAACAAATCAAAACCAGTATCATGTGAGCTTTGTAATAAGGTTATATCTTCATCAAGTTACTTAAATAAACACATAAAATATTATTGTTCTATGAACAAAAACAAATCAAAACAATCATCAAGTTATGTTTCTTTTGAAGTTTTATGAAACCACCGTCCTTCCAGTGTTGTATATTTCCTCTCCCTGCACGGTTGTCTGGAAGAGATCGCTTTGAGCGATAAGACCGCCAATTGATACACCCTTAGTTTTAATTTTGTTGTTTGTAAAATTTACTTTATATGTGGATCAATAAAGTGTTTCTTATCTTATCTTAAAAGTGACATGTGATATATGTAAGATAGATTTCTTGCACAAGTATACTTTAGAAAAACATATTAAGAGACATGAAACTGATTCTATTATAATATTTATGTAAGCTATGTAAAAAGGTCATTTCAATACAAGCAAGATTAAAAAATCACGTGGAAATGTACTATTCTACATGCAAATAAAAAGTAGGCCAAGCGCTAGTCGGGCTATGAGCAATGTTCCGTAGTACTGGCAAATACAATATTAACTGCCTTAGCTTTCGTCAACGATATCTTCTAAACTAATAAAGATATCTTAACGAGGTGAGGTTAAGATCACCTTATTCAAGTCTTTCTTTCAATCTTTTTATACAAGTAATCTGTGGGGACATATATTTATTTATCAACACATGTAGGTACAAATAATTATGTCTTAATTAAGTTAAATGAGTCCTCTACATACCCTGTTGGGGCGCTTGTTGTGTGCGAGCATGCAATCTTATTTACACTTATTGAACATTATGTTATCATTTTACTTTCTTATATGACAATACAAAGTGATTATGGAAGTAAGTGGTATGAATAATAGTTACAATACTAAATGTCATGTAATAATAATATATACAACATTTAGGTTATATTCTTAGTGCTAAATTATTATTATTAATCATTATATTTACATTACATTAATTCACATTATGATGGTATAGTTATTGTTTATGTATGTCATAGTTATGTTCAGTTTAGTTATAATTCTTACTCAAACAAGTGTGAACACCGTTGGGGTCCAATATAATAACTAGTTCAGGATGTTGTTGGGGCTCCCACGGTTCTGTAGTGCATCTGGCATGTTTGCTGAAGCACACACAGATGGATGTCATGCCTGCATGCGTAAGAAGGTGGCATCGCTGCTCAACAGAACACGTGTGAGCACCGACACCATCCTGCCCACGATATGCAGCAAATGGGATGCTCCCCTATTGAAGCATTGTAGCACACTCATGTTACAATAGCAGACATAGTAGTTTTGTTTTCATTTTATGCATGTTACTAACAATCATTTGTAAGTAGATACTACTAACAGATTATGGGCTTGAGGCCTGAAATAAAAAAAAAAATATTATATTTAAATGGCTATAGTTTTCTGGAAAGTTCATGGTTGCAACCATATTCTTCATTTGCTTTCATTAATTGAAGGCCAAAGTTTAGATTTTTAGAGGGGTGGGCGGTGGGGAGGACTCAAAAAGAGGCGGCCCTCAAAAAAAATTTAACTTTCATACAGAACACTGAATTGAAAGAGTTTCTTAGCAACCCATCCTTCATTTTGTAATACATGTTCAAAGATACACCACATGATGGGTTCAGCTAGAAAAAATGCCATCCCCATCTTAACGTAAATGGGAGGTACTTTGAAATAATTAATGATATTTTTTTGTAATCGATCTCTTACCCTGATCACTACCCTCCTCTGTGAAAAAAATCTGCTTTTTAGGACTTATGCCGCGGACAGACGGACAGACGAATCGAAACTATAAGGCTTCCTTGTAGACTACGGAAACCTAAAAACCTGTATCATGTACCTAAGTTTTGTGAGAAAGTTATAAGAAAACAGGATAGATGATTTCTATGCTGTTATTAGGAAAGCAAAAGCATCATTTCATGATAGACTAAGAAAATCGAAAAACCAGATTGTACTGGCTGTATACCACCTATCATACCACACACCTAGTACAATACAGGGTCAACTCAAAAGGTATTTTTACAGCAATTGCAATTTTATTTATACTTGTTTAAGTTTGAAATTATAAAAAAAAAAATTTCGAGTTGGTGCTGTATTGATATGGGAGTGCAATACTTGACCAGAACTCACCTTATATTATGTAAAAATAAAATGAAATACTAAGTATGTACAATTAAATTTATTTTTAATAAATAGTTATCTGTATAAATGATATATTTGTGTTTTATTATTGACTAGCTGCGCCCAGCGGTTTTACCTGCTGCACAGTAGAGCCTATTATGTTATTCCAGGGTCTAGGCTATCTCAATACCTACCAAA
Source organism: Hemithea aestivaria (assembly GCA_947507615.1). Classification (NCBI taxonomy): domain Eukaryota; kingdom Metazoa; phylum Arthropoda; class Insecta; order Lepidoptera; family Geometridae; genus Hemithea; species Hemithea aestivaria. The sequence continues at coordinate 9,372,123 of OX382350.1, read as the reverse complement.
TTTCAGTTCAACCAGTCCACCCGATCAGGCGTGAAAGAGTAACGAACGTACATCCAGACATCCATAGGTGTACATTCGTACAAACTTTCCCGTTTATAATATTGGTAAAATGTGTTTTATTTATTGGTACCTACTGGAACTGTAGGGTAGTCATTTTCAAGAAAGGAGTCCTGCGGAATTTTGCTTATAAATAACATTTTATCTATGATTACTTAATACCCAAAATTTAAAAACTCAGTGCCTATATTATTTATTAGATAGTTAATTATTAGGTAAGTATTAACTTACCTGTGCAGTTAAGTAATTATGTGAGTATGAGATATTACGACAAGTCAAAGTGTACGATGTCCTTTTCAAGTAAGAAGTCCCTAAGAATTTAGCGGAACTTAATTTTATAGATTATTACTGGACATCATATCCTAAATAATTTTTATTTGTTAGATAAAATAAATACCAATTTGATTAAGAAATAATATATGAGGAATTAAAATGTTTTTAACTATTAAACTGTGCGATAGTGGCGCACCGCAAATAGGACTCCTGTCGTGAAAACCTAATATTGTGATAATAATTGTGATTAATAACGAGGGATTGAGGCACCTCGTCAAAGGGACTTCTTTCATGATTTTGACAGCAATAACGAGGCGTGACATAACATTTGTGAATAACACCTCAGTTATTTATCTGTGGATTTTGTATCTTGTTTAATTTAAATCTGTGGTACAAAACAGCTGATCTGTGCATCTGTGGTAAAAATGCATGAACTCATGAACATTTTGATGTAGAAATAAATAACAAAATCAAATAATAAAAGTAACGCTGAGACAAACTAAAAAATGTAACGTAATGGTTTATTAGGAATCTCAGAAATATTAATTTCTTTAAGAGACAGACCTGTTAAGTGAAGGAAGTACGAGTGAAAAGTTTGGTAAGTAATCACATATATATTGTTAGAGAAGAAAATAATACTAACACCGCATGACAGCTTATGGCGAGCTGTTGGGGAGGAGTGACTCCACGACCTGGGCCTAGATTCTGCACAAAAAACAAACGACGGCGCAGAAAAACGTTCCAAAAAATAACCTATAAAACACATTAAAATCACCACTTTGAGACCCCACCTTTTGACCCACATTTTGACTTTGACAGAGCACCGTTAGCAAAAAGAGAAGCTATTGTGGTCCAGAATAACTCTGCTGATTGATGGTGGGTGAGGATCCTATTCATCTCCAGTATTGTTTCACCCCCGGCTAGAGTGAACGCTGTCGAGGCACAATCCCCGCCTCTATGGGAGTGAAATATAGTTCATGTGTACGTCACAATAGATCAGTCATGTTCCAAGCGGCTTAAACCCCCTGAACTCTTTCATAATAATAATAATAGTGAAGGTGGACATCATTAACAGCAACCAACTGGACACTCTCTCACTCACACTATTTGATGCATTTTGAAACATTATTGAGGAATTTTCAAAATGTTTATTCATAGAATTAACTTTTAGAAAATTCCTCAAGAGAAGCCCTGCACAATGATTATAATTGCACACATTTTAAAGAAAAAATTTAAAAAAAAATATTTCCAGTTTTATATTACTTTTATTCTGAGGAAAGAAGATTGCCCTCCTGTGAGACTATCCAGTGATATACTTCCACACAGTGATTCTGTTTAGTACTTAGGAATGCCTATCAACCGTAAACTTCTATGGAGAAAACATATACAAAAGAAAAGAGACGAACTCAATTTCAGATTTAAAGGACTATACTGGCTACTTGGCAGAAATAGTAGACTGTCAACTGATAACAAGCTGCTCATTTATAAGACAGTTCTCAAACCCATATGGACATATGGAGTACAACTATGGGGATCAGCCTGTGACACAAATATAAAAATTATCCAGAGAGCAGAGGATTTTATACTAAAGCAACTAAGCAATGATCCATGGTATATCAGGAACACAGACCTCCACCAACATCTTGCAATTGGCACAGTAAAGGAGGAAATAAACTCATTTACAAAAAGCTACAAGTCACGACTAAACTACCATCCTAACAAATTGGCTGTGCAGCTCACAATTCTTAGTACACTCAGGCGCCTAAAGAGACGTAGTATCCTTGACTCCACAAATGATAAAATATAGTGAGAGAAGGGGCTACTCCTGATGGGGAGACGACTCCTATAAAAGACCAGAAGCATACAACCCATCTGCTCATAGTCAACAGACTGATCGCAAGATATAAAAGGAAAAAAAAAAAAAAGTATGAGTCGGACTCAAGCACCGAGGGTTCCGTATCAACCCGTAGGTATATATACCCTGTAGATTTGGATTCCCTTGCGAGTAGTCGCGAGTTTGAAAACATGCGGCTTAAAACTGCTTGCGTTATTTTGATTGTGTTGACATAAAGGTTTCATTTTGGTACAGTTTAAAGGTATTTATATATTATAGACTTGAGTGTTTGATATGAATTCCAATTTAATATGCGTTCATGAGGAAAGGGGTAGTAAATAAATATATTTTTTTATAAATTATATTCCAATTTTTCCTTCATCTATGCTAAAAGTTATATGATGTTGCCGCATACCAAATTTCAAGATTCCAGAGTTTACGGGAAGCATTGACCCTTTAGGTTTTGTTTCTCTTGAGAGCAGTTGCTAGTTCAAGAATGCGGCTAGCTTAGCGGTTGTAGCTGTATTGCTAGATCCATCACACTTTGTACCTCTATCATTTAAATTATGTGTTTTATCTTTGTAGCCCTTTAATTGAATCATAATATTTATTATTTGTTGCAGGCAACCAACATTTGTGTATATCAAGAGATCAATCAATATGGAAGACAAACAAATTACAACAAATGAAAAGGACATTGGTGATATAGAAATAAAGCAAGAGCATGATATATGTATGCAAGATAGAGTTGAATCTGACTCTGAACTAGTAAATACACGTGAAGATATAATACTCAAAACAGAATATGAGGAATTATATAAAGACCATATCATAAAGGATGAAATAGTTATTGGACCAGAGGTAATACAACAAACTTGTACGAACACTGATTCTGTTTCAACAGATGCGGCAGATTGTGATGACAACAATTATCATTGTACTGTAAGGCTTGAAAGGCTCAAACAATATGTTATTGCAAAGGCTATAAATAATAAACGGTACACATGTGATATATGTAAGAGAGATTTCGTCCACAAGTATACTTTACGAAAACATATCAAGAGACATGACACTGATTCTATTAAAATATTATCTTGTAAGCTTTGTAAAAAGGTATTTTCAACACAAGCAGGATTAAAAAATCACATTGATAGGTACTGTCGTACGTACAAAAAAACTGTATCATGTAAGCTTTGTAATAAGGTTATATCTTCACCAATGTACTTAAATGAACACATGAAATATCACTGTTCTATGAACAAAAACAAATCAAAACCAGTATCATGTGAGCTTTGTAATAAGGTTGTATCTTCACCATGTTACTTAAATAAACACATGAAATATCACTGTTCTATGAACAAAAACAAATCAAAACCATCATGTGAGCTTTGTTATAAGGTTATATCTTCACAAACAGCCCTAAAGAGACACATTAAATATCACTGTTCTATGAACATGGAGAAATCAAAACCACCATCATGTGAGCTTTGTAATAAAGTTGTATCTTCACAATATTACTTAAATAAACACATGAAATATAACTGTCCTATGAACAAAATCATATCAAAATCAGTATCATGTGAGCTTTGTAATAAGGTTATATCGACACCAAGTCACTTATATAGACACATGAAATATCACTGTTCTATGACCAAAAAGAAATCAAAACCAGTATCATGTGAGCTTTGTAATAAGGTTATATCTTCATCAAGTTACTTAAATAAACACATAAAATATTATTGTTCTATGAACAAAAACAAATCAAAACCAGTATCATGTGAGCTTTGTAATAAGGTTGTATCTTCACAAACAGCCCTAAACAGACACATTAAATACCACTGTTCTATGAACAAAAACATATCAAAACAATCATCCAAAGTAACATGTGATATATGTAAGAAAGATTTCTTCTACAAGTATAATTTAGAAAAGCATATTAAGAGACATGACACCGATTCTGTTTTAATATATTATATGTAAGCTTTGTAAAAAGGTTATTTCAATACAAGCAAGAAAGATGATTAAAAATCCCGTGGAAATGTACTATTCTACATGCAAATAAAAAGTAGGCCAAGCGCTAGTCGGGCTACGTGCAATGTTCCGTAGTACTGGCAAATACAATATTAACTGCCTTAACTTTCGTCAACGATATCTTCTAAACTAATAAAGATATCTTAACGAGGTGAGGTTAAGATCACCTTATTCAAGTCTTTCTTTCAATCTTTTTATACAAGTAATCTGTGGGGACATACATATATGTCGGCGCGGAGGATATTGATAAGTCTTATTGCAACCTTATTTTGAATTAATACTGGCAACGTAGTGGCCAGTGACACTTCTTGGATCAGGAGGTGGATGGATGGCAGATATAATTTGTCAGAACGGCCGAGCAGTCGATTTATTATTTTAGTAATGATTTTTAATTATTGTGAAGAGATTTGGAGGAGTCCATCCACCTTTAAAGTGTTGGCTGATCCAAAACATAAATAATATCCACCATCTCATCGCATTCCCTGTCATATATTTATGAACACATGTAGGTGCAAATAATTATGTCTTAATTAAGTTAAATGAGTCCTCTACATACCCTGTTGGGGCGCTTGTTGTGTGCGAGCATGCAATCTTATTTACACTTATTGAACATTATGTTATCATTTTACTTTCTTATATGTCAAAAAATATGTACAAAGTGATTCAATTCAATTTATTTATTCAAAAACAATATTACATTGTATATGAAATTATAAACAAAAATAATAATAAAATAAGAAATTAAATTAAATAAATTACACAATAAAAATTATGGAAGTAAGTGGTATGAATAATAGTAACAATACTAAATGTCATGTAATAATAATATATACAACGTTTATGTTATATTCATAGTGCTAAATTATTATTATTAATCGTTATATTTACATTACTGAGAAACTGGTACCAGCAACAAAACAATAAAACTCGCTGGAAAAATGAGCTTTCTGGACCTTCCACACTGAAATGTGGCGTGAGGCAGGGGGGGAGTATGTCCCCCGCCCTCTTCAGCGCTTACATGGACGAATTATCCACGGAACTAATAAGAACGAAAGTCGGCTGTTCCATTAACGGCACCATAACAAACCACATAGCCTACGCGGACGATATGGTTCTCTTAGCTCCCTCAATATCGGCGATGCGGAAACTTCTGGCTGTATGCGAAGGATATGCAAGGGACCATAACATGATCTACAACGCGGATAAATCTGCATATATGGTTTTCCACAGCAGGAACACACCGACGGATCTTCCTCCCCTCGAACTTAATGATAAAACTCTGGAGAGGGTGGAGGAAACAAAATATCTCGGCCACATATTAACCTCAAATCTGTCTGACCACGCCGATATAGAGAGACAGCGGAGAGCTATCGCAGTGAGAGGCAACATGCTCGCCAGACGATTTAGCCGCTGCAGTGACGCCATCAAGGCACAGCTGTTCACAAGTTACTGCACCTGCGTTTACACTACCGAGCTGTGGACTAACTACAGTAAAGCTGCAATGAGCGACATGCGGGTGCAGTATAACGACGCCTGGCGAGCGATGTTCCGGCTGCCGCGCTGGTGCAGCGCGAGCACTATGTTCGCCAGCGGTCGAGTGGCCGGCTGGCAGGCTCTGCTCCGGACCCGCTCAGCAGCACACCGCACAGCCGTCTATGCCTCGGCGAACATACTCGTCACTGCTGCGAGGGACTGGGATCGCAGTCCCCTACACCGAACGTGGCAGTCCTACCACACGCCAATCACCTAATTATAAGTAGTTTTAAATTTTGCATGATTCATTAATAGTCAATATGGATGTAAAAATCTGGAATAAACGCATTTTCATTTCATTTCATTACATTATTATACATATCACATTCACATTATTATATTATTATAGTTATTGTTTATGTATGTCATAGTTATGTTCAGTTTAGTTATAATTCTTGCTCAAACAAGTGTGAACACCGTTGGGGTCCAATATAATAACTAGTTCAGGATGTTGTTGGGGCTCCCACGGTTCTGTAGTGCATCTGGCATGTTTGCTGAAGCACACACAGATGGATGTCATGCCTGCATGCGTAAGAAGGTGGCATCGCTGCTCAACAGAACACGTGTGAGCACCGACACCATCCTGGACACGATATGCAGCAAATGGGATGCTCCCCTATTGAAGCATTGTAGCACACTCATGTTTCAATAGCAGACATTGTAGTTTTGTTTTCATTTTATGCACGTTACTAACAATCATTTGTAAGTAGATACTACTAACAGCATATGGGCTTGAGGCCTGAAATAAAAAAAAAAAAATTATTATATTTAAATGGCTATAGTTTTTCTGGAAAGTTCATGGTTGCAACCATATTCTTGATTTGCTTTCATTAATTGAAGGCCAAAGTTTAGATTTTTAGAGGGGTGGGCGGTGGGGAGGACTCAAAAAGAGGCGGCCCTCAAAAAAAATTTAACTTTCATACAGAACACTGAATTGAAAGAGTTTCTTAGCAACCCATCCTTCATTTTGTAATACATGTTCAAAGATACACCACATGATGGGTTCAGCTAGAAAAAATGCCATCCCCATCTTAACGTAAATGGGAGGTACTTTGAAATAATTAATGATATTTTTTTGTAATCGTTCTCTTACCCTGATCACTACCCTCCTCTGTGAAAAAAATCTGCTTTTTAGGACTTATGCCGCGGACAGACGGACAGACGAATCGAAACTATAAGGCTTCCTTGTAGACTACGGAAACCTAAAAACCTGTATCATGTACCTAAGTTTTGTGAGAAAGTTATAAGAAAAAAGGATAGATGATTTCTATGCTGTTATTAGGAAAGCAAAAGCATCATTTCATGATAGACTAAGAAAATCGAAAAACCAGATTGTACTGGCTGTATACCACCTATCATACCACACACCTAGTACAATACAGGGTCAACTCAAAAGGTATTTTTACAGCAATTGCAATTTTATTTATACTTGTTTAAGTTTGAAATTATAAAAAAAAAAATTTCGAGTTGGTGCTGTATTGATATGGGAGTGCAATACTTGACCAGAACTCACCTTATATTATGTAAAAATAAAATGAAATACTAAGTATGTACAATTAAATTTATTTTTAATAAATAGTTATCTGTATAAATGATATATTTGTGTTTTATTATTGACTAGCTGCGCCCAGCGGTTTTACCTGCTGCACAGTAGAGCCTATTATGTTATTCCAGGGTCTAGGCTATCTCAATACCTAACAAATTTCAGTTCAACCAGTCCACCCGTTTAGGCGTGAAAGAGTAACGAACATACATCCAGACATCCATAGGTGTACATTCGTACAAACTTTCCCGTTTATAATATTGGTAAAATGTGTTTTATTCATTGGTACCTACTGGAACTGTAGGGTAGTCATTTTCACGACAGGAGTCCTGCGGAATTTTGCTTATAAATAAATAACATTTTATAGATGATTACTATACCCAACATTTAAAAACTCGGTGCCTATATTATTTTTATTTATTAGATAGTTAATTATCAGGTAAGTGTTTAACTTACCTATTTAGTTAAGTAATTAAGTAGGTATAATATATAAGTCAAAATGTATGATGTTCTTTTCACGAAAGAGATCCCTCGAAATTTAGCGGAACTAAATTTAATTTTATAGATTATTACTGGACTTCATATAAATAATTTTAATTTATTAGATGAAATAAATACCAATTTGATTAATAAATGATATATGAGGAATTAAAATGTTATAGATATTTTAACTATAGTCCTTTTCACGAAAGAGGTCCCGCGGAATTTTGCGGTACTAAATTTTTTTTTTCGATAATTACTAGACTTCATATCCTATTATTTGTTAGACAAAATAAATACCTACATATTTTAATTAAGAAATTAAATATGAGGCGTTAAAAGTTATAAATATGCTAACTTTTAAAATTAGCGATAGTGGCGCCCCGCAAAAAGGACTCCTTTCGTGAAAAGCACGCTATTTCAAGTTGTACAAAATATTATTTAAAAATTGACAGCAATAAAGAGGCGTGACATAACATTGTAAATAAGCCTCGATTTTTTTATCTGTGGATTTTGAAATTTGTAACTTGTTGAATTTTAATCTGTGGCTGTGGTACAAAATAAAATGGTAGAAATACATAACAAAATCAAATCAAATAATGTGTGCGAATTGCGAATCTATGTAACGCTTTCACAAAATAAAAATTGTAACGTAATGGTTAATTAGGAATACTCAGAAATATTAATTTTTTAAAGAGACAGACTTGTTAAGTGAAGGAAGTACGAGTGAAGATTTTGGTAAGTAATCACATATATATTGTTAGAGAAGAAAATAATACTAACACCGCATGACAGCTTATGGCGAGCTGTTGGGGAGGAGTGACTCCACGACCTGGGCCTAGATTCAGCACAAAAAAGAGACGAAGGCGCAGAAAAACGTTCCAAAAAATAACCTATAAAACACATATTAAAATCACCACTTTGAGACGACCTAAAGATGCTAAATTAAAAAAAAAATGAAGGTGCATTAGGTTTTGAACTGGTATTGTAAGAATTTTCAAGATTTTTTCATAAGTTTGTTTAAATTTGACAGTGCACGGTTAGCAAAAAGAGAAGCTATTGTGGTTCGGAGTAACTCTGCTGATTGATGGTGGGTGAGGATCCTATTCATCTCCAGTATTGTTTCACCCCCGGCTAGAGTGAACGCTGACGAGGCACAATCCCCGCCTCTATGGGAGTGAAATATAGCTCAAGTGGACGTCACAATAGATCAGTCATGTTCCAAGCGGCATAAATCCCATGAACTGTTTCATAATAATAATAATAGTGAAGGTGGACATCATTAACAGCAACCAACTGGACACTCTCTCACTCACACTATTTGATACATTTTGAAACATTATTGAGAAATTTTCAAAATGTTTATTCATAGAATTAACTTTTAGAATATTCCTCAAGAGAAGCCCTGCACAATGATTATAATTGCACACATTTTAAAGAAAAATTTTAAAAAAAAATATTTCCAGTTTAATATTACTTTTATTCTGAGGAAAGAAGATTGCCCTCCTGTGAGACTATCCAGTGATATACTTCCACACAGTGATTCTGTTTAGTACTTAGGAATGCATCTCAACCGTAAACTTCTATGGAGAAAACATATACAAAAGAAAAGAGACGAACTCAATTTCAGATTTAAAGGACTATACTGGCTACTTGGCAGAAATAGTACACTGTCAACTGATAACAAGCTGCTCATTTATAAGACAGTTCTCAAACCCATATGGACATATGGAGTACAACTATGGGGATCAGCCTGTGACACAAATATAAAAATTATCCAGAGAGCAGAGGATTTTATACTAAAGCAACTAAGCAATGATCCATGGTACATCAGGAACACAGAACTCCACCAACATCTTGCTATTGGCACAGTAAAGGAGGAAATAAACTCATTTACAAAAAGCTACAAGTCACAACAAACTACCATCCTAACAAATTGGCTGTGCAGCTCACAATTCCTAGTACACTCAGGCGCCTAAAGAGACGTAGTATCCTTGACTCCACAAATGATAAAATATAGTGAGAGAAGGGGCTACTCCTGATGGGGAGACGACTCCTATAAAAGACCAGAAGCATACAACCCATCTGCTCATAGTCAACAGACTGATCGCAAGATATAAAAAGAAAAAAAAAAAAGTATCAGTCGGACTCAAGCACCGAGGGTTCCGTATCAACCACTAGGTATATATGGATACCCTGTAGATTTGGATTCCCTTGCGAGTAGTCGCGAGTTTGAAAACATGCGGCTTAAAACTGCTTGCGTTATTTTGATTGTGTTGACATAAAGGTTTAATTTTGGTACAGTTTAAAGGTATTTATATATTATAGACTTGAGTGTTTGATATGAATTCCAATTTAATATGCGTTCATGAGGAAAGGGGTAGTAAATAAATATATTTTTTTATAAATTATATTCCAATTTTTCCTTCATCTATGCTAAAAGTTATATGATGTTGCCGCATACCAAATTTCAAGATTCCAGAGTTTACGGGAAGCATTGACCCTTTAGGTTTTGTTTCTCTTGAGAGCAGTTGCTAGTTCAAGAATGCGGCTAGCTTAGCGGTTGTAGCTGTATTGCTAGATCAATCACACTTTGTACCTCTATCATTTAAATTATGTGTTTTATCTTTGTAGCCCTTTAATTGAATCATAATATTTATTATTTGTTGCAGGCAAACATCATCTGTGTATATCAAGAGATCAATCAATATGGAAGACAAACAAATTACAACAAATGAAAAGGACATTGATGATATAGAAATAAAGCAAGAGCATGATATATGTATGCAAGATAGAGTTGAATCTGACTCTGAACTAGTAAATACATGTGAAGATATAATACTCAAAACAGAATATGAGGAATTATATCAAGACCATATCATAAAGGATGAAATAGTTATTGGACCAGAGGTAATACAACAAACTTGTACGAACACTGATTCTGTTTCAACAGATGCGGCAGATTGTGATGACAACTATTATCATTGTACTGTAAGGCTTGAAGGGCTCAAACAAGATGTTATTGCAAAGGCTATAAATAATAAACGGTACACATGTGATATATGTAAGAGAGATTTCGTCAACAAGTATACTTTACTAAAACATAATATCAAGAGACATGACCCTGATTCTATTAAAATATTATCTTGTGAGCTTTGTAAAAAGGTATTTTCAACACAAGCAGGATTAAAAAATCACATTGATAGGTACTGTCGCACGTACAAAAAAACTGTATCATGTAAGCTTTGTAATAAGGTTATATCTTCACCAAAGTACTTAAATGAACACATGAAATATCACTGTTCTATGAACAAAAACAAATCAAAACCAGTATCATGTGAGCTTTGTAATAAGGTTATATCTTTTCAAAGGAATCTAAACCGACACATGAAATATCACTGTTCTAAGAACAAAAACAAATCAAAACCAGTATCATGTCAGCTTTGTAATAAGGTTATATCTTCACAAAGGGATCTAAACCGACACATGAAATATCACTGTTCTAAGAACAAAAACAAATCAAAACCAGTATCATGTCAGCTTTGTAATAAGGTTATATCTTCACAATTAGCCCTAAACACACATGAAATATCACTGTTTCATGAACAAAAACAAAGCTAAACTAGTATGTAACATTTGTAATAAGGTTTTTTCTTCACCAAATAATCTTGACAATCACATAAAATATAACTGTTCTATGAACAAAAACAAATCAAAACCAGTATCATGTGAGCTTTGTAATAAGTTTATATCTACACAAAGGGATCTAAACCGACATATGAAATATTATTGTTCCATGAACAAAAACAAATCATCAAAAGTAACATGTGATATATGTATGTAAGAAAGATTTCTTCCACAAGCATACTTTAGAAAAACATATTAAGAGACACTGATTCTATTTTAATATTTATGTAAGCTTTGTAAAAAGGTCATATCAATACAAGCAAGATTAAAAAATCACGTGGAAATGTACTATTTTACTTGCAAATAAAAAGTAGGCCAAGCGCTAGTCGGGCTACGTGCAATGTTCCGTAGTACTCGTAAATACAATATTAACTGCCTAAAAATGCTGTGAAATTACTGGGCTTTAAGAGTCTTAACATCTTATGACTCTTGAGTAAGAAGCGTTGGTGCAGTGCACCTAGAATTGCACATCATTGTGTAATTCTGGGTAGCACTGTACTGATTATGGGCAGCGTTATATCTTAACATCAGGAGAGCGTCTTGCTTGTCTTCTTACTTCCCCACATAACTGCCTTAACTTTCGTCAACGATATCTTCTAAACTAATAAAGATATCTTAACGAGGTGAGGTTAAGATCACACACAATGTAATATTGTTTTTGAATAAATGAATTGAATTGATCACCTTATTCAAGTCTTTCTTTCAATCTTTTTATACAAGTAATCTGTGGGCGACATATATTTATTTATTTATCAACACATTTACAAATAATTATGTCTTAATTAAGTTAAATGAGTCCTCTACATACCCTGTTAGGGCGCTTGTTGTGTGCGAGCATGCAATCTTATTTACACTTATTGAACATTATGTTATCATTTTACTTTGTGATATGACAATACAAAGTGATTATGAAAGTAAGTGGTATGAATAATAGTAACAATACTAAATGTCATGTAATAATAATATACAACATTAATGTTATATTCTTAGTGCTAAATTATTATTATTATTAATCGTTATATTTACATTACATTTACATACATATCACATAACATTAATTAAAGAAAGAAAAGATGCGGTGGTACATGGTAACATATAAAATAAAAACTAATTTCTTATGAACTAATACAAGATTACCTATGGAGTCCACTAGCCCCACACTAGGATCCCCTGTGTTGTGGTAGCTAGTCTCTTCCCTAAATAATTTTCTATTATCTACAGTAAAAAATATGGCCAGAATATAAATCATAAATGGAGAATGAGAATTTTTTTTTTTTTTTTTTTTAGTAGTTGAAGGTAGTGAGAAAAAACAATTTTATTATAGTCGGGCCGGCCTAAAAGGCCACATTTGACACATCATCAAAATTCCCTTACAGGGTGATCTAAAAATTTTACTTATTTTTTCTGTAAATAATATATGTCAACACTTAGCTGAACAATAAATAATATGACAACACTTAGCTGAACACTGAACACTATACTCGAATTTACAATTAACAATTTACGCATTACCATTAAAATTTCTACCATTTGGTAGATTTTTTGCCTACCATTTAACTTATTACCAAATTCTTATATCATAATTTCTGCCAAAACTACCATTAAATTTTTCTACCAAAAACTACCATTCAAATTTCTAGCAAAATCTACCATTCTTTTTTATCATTTAGTTGATTTTTTACCATAAAAAATCTATCAAAAACTACTATTAATTTTCTACCATTTGGTAGATTTTTCTATCATTAAAAATTCTACCAAAAACTACTAAGTAGATTTTTCTACTGTGCATTTTTGAAAACTAACGGGAGAGTTATCCATATTACTATGTAAACAAAACGACTAAAAACTCACGGAAATAATGGTCGGAGCTAGGCTCGATCCTGAGTTTCGGACAATTACGATGTCCTTCATCAGGAGCTCACGCATTTTTCTACCATAAAAAAGTCTACCAAAAACTACAATTGAAATTTCTACCAGAAGAAACGTAAAGAAGGAACAAACATACTCACACACACACACATTATTAAAAAAAATTAAAGTCCTCAACGGTGTCAAAATGTGTAATTAAAAAAGTAATCGGCCAATTTGTAGCGGCCGTAGCCGTCTTGGACGGATTTCCACCAAATGTGTGTTTGCTCAAAATAAGCTGATTAAGATCGGAAAACCCCCCTTGTACCCCTTCTGGCAGTAAGGAAGGGAGGTAAAAGGGGCCGCTCCACCCTGCTTCACTTAATCAACTCTGGGAGACCATGTAGAGCCACGAGGAAAATGTCGGTGTCAATTTCGGATAAGCCGATGGTATAGATTTTATTTCTAATATAAAACAAAGGTTTTTGTGGCATTATGTTTAACCAAAAAAAACTAAAAATAAAAAATACTCAATTTTTGTTTCAAGTCATTGTTGTGTTTATTTTTAAACTATAAAGAATATGTTATACACATAGCTAAGAACATTGCCGAATAATATTATTAATCTTATAAACGAAAAAATAAACAAACTTCATTAATCCGTTCGGCTACGATGGCACAGACAGATACACAAACAGACAGACAAACAAACACGTCAAACTTATAACACCCCACCTTTCTTGCGTTGGGGGTTAAAAAAATTAGATGAATAAATAGGACACGCTATACAAGGTCACGTCAATCAGTTTTTGTTTTTAAAACAATAAGGATGCTACCCAATAAAATCGCGAAATCGAAATTTGAAATGTAGAATCGAATGCAATTATAACTTGGATTGAATATTTGATCATAAATAAATAACTATATTGCGATTAAAATAAAATATGTTGTTAATATTGTGATTATATTATAGTAAAATATAATGTAATTAAAATAAAATTGTGTAATGTATAGAGATTAAACATATTTTTTTATTACAGGTTTTTTTATAACTCGTGAGATGTTTCTGGCAAAACTAGCCCATGACGCCATTACATTTTTACAAAAAAAACCTATTAGAATTAAAATTAATTAGACTTTAGGAATGTTTTCATAAAACTGTATTCGATTCCAACGTGTTTGAAGATCGTATCGATTCATATCCTATAATCGAAATAAACAAACAATGTCCCAACACTTGTTTACTATGACTGACATCTGTCAAATGTGGCCTTTTAGGCCGGCCCGACTATAATTACAAATATAAAATTAAAATTACAGTGTGTTGTGAAATACACCTAATATAAAACTATCAACTTATCATCTAGAAATCGAAAAGTGTCCTAAGATTAGTATTAAAATTTATATAATGGTTTTAGGGTAGGTATTTATGAGAAATCTCACCAAAGATTACAACATAATGGTAACATAATCTATGAATTGTACAGTATTTAAAGGTAGTATTTAAAGAACAATAAATGTATTATAACAAATATTAATAAATAAAATAGGCTTGTTTTATTTCCTGACTTATTAACAATCTAATAATATTATGATGGCAGATAAGATAAGAAACTCTTTGTTGATCCAAAAATAAAGTAAATTTTACAAACAATAAATTAAAACTAAAGGTTCAATACAAATTCAATACAGGTATCAATTGTCGGTCTTATCGCTCAAATGATCTCTTCCAGACAAACCGTGCAGGGAGAGGAAATATACAACACGAAGGATGATGGTTTCACAAAACTTCAAAAGATATAATATAAGTTAAAAAAATTACACAAATACGTAAAAAATATTTACCAACATAAACATAATATATTAATCATAAATACATATATACACCCGAATGAAAATACACCCGTATGTACATTCATAGATCAACATTGAGAGAAGTATTACGGTTACGTAATAATGTAATAAAGATATTTAGTATTTGTAACCAGCATATTTATAGTTAGGTAGGTAATTTAATTATTGTGCATTGCAAATAAATATGCTACAGATAATATTTACGCCTTACGTTATTACTTAAAACTGCACCATTTTACCTTTGAATCTTTGAAATTGCATCATTAGTCATCCGTTTTGCGCGAGCGCAGCGGAGCGACTGGAAGGCGACTAGCCGGCCGGCCGGCGGTGCAGTGTGTGAGTTTCACATTATTATATAGATATTGATTATATATGTCATAGTTATGTTCAGTTTAGTTATAATTTTACTCAAACAACTGTGAACACCGTTCGGGTCCAATATAATTTTAGGATTTTCCTGCCTTGAAAAATTCCTAGATCCGGGGTTGGCTTATCTAGAGGGGGTCATGATTTCCCCTCGACCCTATCTGAGAACAATCCAAACATCGCGGCTATTTCTGCGCTCCCTCTATAGATGGAATGATAAAATTTTCGCTCAGCAAGCTTCAAGCTTGTCCCTTTTGTCAATTCTGTGTATTTCTGTAAATTGCTTTTGAAATATTTTGTTGTTTTTTTTTATTATTACATTTTTTTTCTCAGAATAAAAATTGTAATTTCTCTCAAACTGTTGTGTTATTATGATTGCCAATAAGTTTTTTTTCTTTCTTTCTTATAGTAAGTTTTTGAAAGTATTTTCTCCAGTTCCTCGCAGCAAGCTGCTCATGCATCTGTTACAACTCAATCAATGAAGGAGATTGAGCCGTGCATACATAGATCAATTAGACATTTCCTTGTAATATGTACAGAAGATATGCATACAAAGTAAATTGTTTGTTGCAGGCGAACAAATACTTGTGTTCTACTAATATGGAATACAAACAAATTGCAAAAAAAAAATAAAAAGAACTTTGATGACATAGAAATAAAGCAGCTAGATATACATATGTATGCAAGATAGAGTTGAATCTGACTCTGAACTAGTAAATACACGTGAAGATATAATACTCAAAACAGAATATTATGAGGAATTATATCGAGACCATATCATAAAGGATGAAATAGTTATTGGACCAGAGGTAATAAACTTTTATAGCTAAGTGATGAGCATTCGCTTTACTGCCTCAGTCTGATGTAAGCTTAATAGTTTTCTATTGTGAGTTGTGAGGGTGCATGAGGTGAGCCGGTCCACTAGTACATTACAATATGTATACAATATAATATAGTCTAGTAAAAGAAGGATTGTGGATTGAAAAGTCGAAAGCAGAAAAACTAACTTAGGAACTTTGTTTGGACTAGTTAGGAGATAAACATACTAAAAGTCCCCACCTCTCTGAGGTGAGCTCGAGGGGGGGAGGCTGAAGAAGGTCCCATTTTTAGGTTTTTTGCTTATATGTCAAAAACTGTACATCGTACGATATTTTGTTGTACTACATTATGAAAACTCATAAAATTCTCTACAGCATTGGCCCCTACACTTTTTATCTATCTCTATTCATTGTCCAGCTATGAGCTTCGAAACATGGTCTATTTTTAAGACGCTTATATTAGTTTTCCATACGTCTACTTTTGAGCACTTATTGACTGGACTATATATGTAAAGTTAATAATTTGTTGCAGGCAATCAAATCCATGTGTTCTACTAATATGGAAGACAAACAAACGACAACAAAGAAAAGGGACATTGATGATATAGAAATAAAGCAAGAGCATGATATATGTATGCAAGATAGAGTTGAATCTGACTCTGAACTAGTAAATACACGTGAAGATATAATACTCAAAACAGAATATGAGGAATTATATAAAGACCATATCATAAAGGATGAAATAGTTATTGTACCAGAGGTAATACAACAAACTTGTACGAACACTGATTCTGTTTCAACAGATGCGGCAGATTGTGATGACAACTATGATTGTTGTACTGTAAGCCTGAGAAAACGCAAACAAGATGTTATTGCAAAAGCTAAAAATAATAAACAGTACACATGTGATATATGTAAGAGAGATTTCGTCTACAAGTGTGCCTTACAAAATCATATTAAGAGTCATGACCCTGATTCTATTAAAATATTATCTTGTAAGCTTTGTAAAAAGGTATTTTCATCACAAGCAAGATTAAAAAATCACATTGATAGGTACTGTCCTACGTACAAAAAACTAGTATCATGCAAGTTATGTTGCAAGGTTATATCTTCACAGAATGACTTAAATAAACACATGAAATATCACTGTTCTATGAACAAAAACAAATCAGAACCAGTATCGTGTGAGCTTTGTAAAAAGGTTTTATCTTCACAAACAGCCCTAAACTTACACATTAACCTTTTGACCGCCAAAGTCACCTATACTTGACAAGTACTTGCGGGTCCTGTACGCCAACGATGTCTATAGACGACAAAAAAAACAGTCTTAATAAAGTGATATAAATATATTTATCGACTCTTGGCAACACTAGTTCTTTTGTAGGATTTTTGAAGTGAAAACTTCTTTAGCGGCGCTGAGCACTTTTTTGTATGGGTAAAAACTTTCAAACTCGCGTCAGGGTCACGTGATGCTGATCGAAAAAGCGTAAGATCGAGGGGAAGGGAGAGGAACTAGTATCTCCCACTCTTTCTACCGTGCCTGAGTGTGCTGCTCTGTTTAGGCGGCACAGGGGGCTTAGACAAGCGCGCGCCCGATATTTTTTTTTTATATTTATATTTTATATTTTTTTTATTAGACAATTAAATAGGTTCGAATCAAAACTGTTTGTTTCTTACTTAAGTTATCATAAACCAATTGTATCAGTTGTAAAAATTTGCGATGATGATTCTGATAATAACGATGGTGTAAAAGTCGTCGAAATTATGGATGGAAGTTGATTTTTCTGAGAAATAAAATTTAATGTTATATATAAATAACGATATAATATTATAAATAATAACATATAAATTGTCATATTTGTGTACGATAGCGCAATAAATAAACATTGTATTCTACCTCATAAATGATAGTATTTTTATACTTATAATTAAACACAACGTTAATATTGAAGTTTTCACTTCTGCCGGCACTCCCGGAGTGCTACCTTTTTTTTTTTTTAAATTGTGCCTTGGCGCACAGGGCACGAAAATGCGTTTGTGCCGTTCAAAAGGTTAAATATCACTGTTCTATGAACAAAAACAAATCAAAACCATTATCATGTGAGCTTTGTAATAAGGTTTTATCTACACCAAATAACTTAAAAAAACACTTGAAATATCACTGTTCTGTGAACAAAAACAAATCAAAAACAGTATCATGTGAGCTTTGTAATAAGGTTTTATCTTCACACTATATTTTAAATATACACATGAAATATTATTGTTCTATGAAGAAAAACAAATCAAAACCATCAAAATCATTATCATGTGAGCTTTGTAATAAGGTTTTATCTTCACACTATATTTTAAATATACACATGAAATATCACTGTTCTATGAAGAAAAACAAATCAAAACTAATATCATGTGAGCTTTGTAATAAGGTTATATCTTCACAAACAGCCCTAAATAGACACATAAAGTATTCCTGTTCTATAAACAAAAAAAACGCAAAATTAGTATCATGTGAGCTTTGTAATAAGGTTATATCTTCACCAACTTGCTTAAATAAACATATGAAATATCACTTTTCTATGAACAAAAACAAATCAAAACTAATATCATGTGAGCTTTGTAATAAGGTTATATCTTCACCAACTTGCTTAAATAAACACATGAAATATCACTGTTCCGTGATCAAGAACAAAGCAGCACCAGTATAATGTACGTATTGTAATAGGGTATTATTCAAGTTTATAAAAGGACAGATAAAAAATGTTAAAACATTGAAACAAATTTAAAAATTATTTTGTAAATTAATGAACATAAAACTAACATTATTGGTCTTCTTATTGCCTAAGCTATGTCGATTGTATGTATTTAGATGTTTTCTTACATGGAGTGTAATACCCATAGGCGGATTTAGGGGGGGCCAAGGCCACCCCAGAAGCATTGTAGAGTTACGAATTTTGCACATATTACATGGTCAAGATTATAATTTTTTTCTCGGCGCTCGCAGCTAGCTGCTTGCGCATTTATTATTAAGGGTATTTGAACTCTCTAACTGTTCAGAGCGAGCTAAACACACTATTTTCGTAGTAAAAATTATAATATTTTTGCCTTTCTGCATCTTGGCCCCCCCCCAGAACCAAATCCTGGATTCGCCCTTGGAATAACCTATTAGGGTATATCTTCACGAAATAAAACGAACAGCTACATGAACAATAATTATGATTCCACGAACAAAAGCTTTGTAATAAGGTGCTATCGTTATAAAGGATGATAAATTTGCAATTACTAAAGCAACATGGGACCTATTGGATTGTAAAGATTAGATTCTATAAAAAAAAAACCGTACAAATGCAAGTTAGACTACCCACTGAGACACAAAATTAGTCCACATTTTATTATTTTTAATTTATTGAGTGAAAAGCACTCTAATTGTTGTGTTCCCCCTCTGTTACTCTGTTGGCAATGGCTGTGGCTGTGCTAGCAGCTCCTGCCAGTAATATCATATACGATGCTCCATATTATATGTGAACTTCTGACGCGTAAGTTAGTATTTAAGTAACTACTTGTAATAATAACTGATGTCTCTTTGTTCAACCAAATATTATTAAGTTTTTTAATGTACTTATAAAGAAAATAAATAGTTACCTGTATAAATGATATATTTGTGTATTTTTATTGACTAACTGCGCCTAGCGGCTTTACCTGCTGCACAGTAGAGCCTATTATGTTATTCCAGGGTCTAGGCTATCTCAATACCTACCAAATTTCAGTTCAACCAGTCCACCCGTTTTACTTAAAGCCTAAAATTATATAATACACTAAAACTATTAAATATACAATTTATACACGAATTAAACCGAAATATCTACTCAATTGATACTAAATTAAAATAAAAATTTTCCAAAAAGCCCGCGCTTGCAATTCGACTATTGGCGCCATTTTTCGATTTACAGAATATTAATAAAATTGACAGCAATAACGAGGCGTGATTTGTGTATAAGACCTCAGTTTTTTAATCTGTGGATTTTGTAATTTGTATCTTGTTGAATTTTAATCTGTGGTAATAATATGAAACGAAGAATGAAGAAAAATAAATGTGCGTCATACAAATTCGCAAGAAATTTATTATATTAAAATTATAATACCTTATATAGGGATTTATTAGCAATATACTAATTTCTTGAAGAGACAGACTTGTTAAGCGAAGGAAGTACGAATGAAGAGTATAATAATTGGTAAGTCATCATCACATATTTGGCATGTAGAGAAGAAAGTAATGCAAACACCGCAGCACAGTTTATTGCGAGCTGTTGGGAAGTGACTCCACGGCCTGATTGATTGTGGGTGAGGAGTATTCATTTCATTTTGTTCTGGCTGGCTGGAGAGAACGCTGACGAGGAATAATCTCCCGCCTCTGTGCTTGACCGGCCAGAGTGAAGCGAAAGCCGACAGCCCAAAACTTTTTGCTTAGTATCACTCATCATTAGACACCTACTTGCAGTGGCGTAACTACACTATATGAGGCTTGTGGAAAATTCTTTGGAAGGGTCCTTCCTCCCAGTAAAAATTGACACGTTATAATAAAAACGTTAAAATATGAGGGAGGTGGTCCTGTCCTGTGTCAAAAAAAAGGGGAAGATATCAAAGATGTTTGGTTTATGTTTTTCCTACAATTTTGAATATGTAAGATAAACATTTTTATAATACATCACATTAGAAATAAAGTGAATAAATATTTCACACAGCACCACCTAACCCCAAGCTAAGTAACTTAATGCTTGTGTTATGATTGTTAGCATAACAGATATGATACTTATATACTTTTCTTTTATAAATACATATTTATAATAGATACAGAAAGCCACCAAGACTAAAAAAAATATCTGTGGATCACACAAACATTTGTCCCATAGTCCCATGTGGGAATCCAACCCGCAACCTTCTGCGTTGCAGGCGGGTATTAGCCCACCGTGTCACAGAGGTTGTCATTAGTATAGCTCTAACTGTTTTAGCAGAGCACACCACAATAGCTTGCATATGGAAGATTTTTTCTGATTCATTTGACATTTATCGTTATATTTTGGATAAAAGTACATTAATCTTGATAAATTATAGTAATATGTTATTCTGATATGTAACCGATATTTTAACAGTGTCATCTAAATCCATTCAGTATATTTTGTGTGAAAGAGAAAACAACCAGACATCTACACTTACAAACTTACACATTTATAATATTAGTAGGGTGTAACTGTGTCAAATAAAAAGTATATTTAAGTTATTACATTACAACACTATCACATTCAGTTAATAAGACCTGTAATGATAGTGTTAAGTTCTTAGTACATAATATAAATTTAGATATAAATTAAGAAGTTAAAGCTTTATTTTTACAAAGAAGTAATAAGATGAGCAAGACACTTTCCTGATGGTAAGAGATAACACTGACCATAATTAGTACAGTGCTACCCAGTATTTTACAAAGGTAAAATTCTGGTTTCACTGAGCCAATACTTCTTACTTGAAAGTCATAACAACGTCATGGATGTTAAGACACTTCAGCCCAGTAATTTCACTAGTTACAGTGCCCTCCTACCGAAGCACAGCAATGTTTGCACATCACTGCTCAGGCGGTAGAATAACTGGCACTGTTGGGGCACCACCTAGTTGCATTGCTAGCTGTATTGTTAGATCAATCACACTTTACCTTTGTTATTCAAATTATGTGTTTTATCTTTGTAGCCCTTTAATATAATCATAATATTTATTATTTGTTGCAGGCAACCAACATTTGTGTATATCAAGAGATCAATCAATATGGAAGACAAACAAATTACAACAAATGAAAAGGACTTTGATGATATAGAAATAAAGCAAGAGCATGATATATGTATGCAAGATAGAGTTGAATCTGACTCTGAACTAGTAAATACACGTGAAGATATAATACTCAAAACAGAATATGAGGAATTATATAAAGACCATATCATAAAGGATGAAATAGTTATTGGACCAGAGGTAATACAACAAACTTGTACGAACACTGATTCTGTTTCAACAGATGCGGCAGATTGTGATGACAACTATTATCATTGTACTGTAAGGCTTGAAAGGGTCAAACAAGATGTTATTGCAAAGGCTATAAATAATAAACGGTACACATGTGATATATGTAAGAGAGATTTCGTCCGCAAGTATACTTTACAAAGACATATCAAGAGATATCACCCTGATTCTATTAAAATATTATCTTGTAAGCTTTGTAAAAAGATATTATCAACACAAACAAGATTAAAAAATCACATTGATAGGTACTGTCGCACGTACAAAAAATCAGTATCATGTGAGCTTTGTAATAAGGTTTTATCTTCACATAATTTAAATCAACACATAAAATATTATTGTTCTATGAACAAAAACAAATCAAAACCAGTATCATGTGAGCTTTGTAATAAGGTTTTATCTTCAAAACGTCACTTAAATCAACACATGAAATATTATTGTTCTATGAACAAAAACAAATCACAACCTGTATCATGTAAGCTTTGTAATAAGGTTTTATCTTCAAAACGTAACTTAAGTCAACACATGAAATATTATTGTTCTATGAACAAAACCAAATCAAAACCTGTATCATGTGAGCTTTGTAATAAGGTTATATCTTCACTTATTAATTTAAATGAACACATGAAATATCACTGTCCCATGAACAAAAACAAATCAAAACATTAATCAAAATCATTTCAATCTACGATTTGGATTGTGCAAATATAACGCCAAGACACTATCATTCAATGATAAAAGATAGTTAACTTAATTGGAAATGTCCGAAATGCCGATGCACGGAACCGATAAAGGAGAACACCAATTTGGTCTAATACACAGGAAATCATTTTGACAATCTTACTATACCAGCAGCTTGTGGCCAGCATGTACGTGGAAACCCTTCATTCTCTACGTGTAGGTACAATATGCCTTATTTTGGGTGCTGATGCGTCAGCTATGTTTATGTAAATAAATATCTTTATTCTTTATGGAAGCTCGCACTGATGCATTTGCTGCCATCATGCGCAATAAAGTATCTTCATTGTTATGTAGGTACAGGTGAATGGGACTGCCCTATGTTGAGGCATCATGCTCTGGTACTGATGAAATAGTAGCCAGTAAGCAATAAGATATGTAAATGATTATATTATAGAAAAAATGCAATTCTCTTAAAATTAATTAATAATTTGCATATGGATTATAATTACAATCAATAGTTATCTGAAATAAATAAATATATAATTTAAACTCGTATCACTTTGAATTAAGTCGATCTTAATATCACTACACTACATTGTAAAAAAAAAATTTTTTTGTGTGATTAAACGGTTTTATTTAGCTTACTCTGTTTTATTCTTTTTTCTTGTGTCAAATTAAGTTGAAATTTCACCCTCTTCCTGTCAACCGATTGATCTGTAATTTGTTATAATTGGAAAATAACAAGATTCGTTACTTTAAAATTTCTTAGGAAATTTATAAACTTTCGTAGGATTCCAAACGATAGATATATTGTATTATTAATGGTGAGTATAATGTTTAAATGGTATATTCCCAGTCGCCCCCACATCGATTTGCCCCAGGTGGCAATCACTACTGAATGACGACTGGAGGTTATTCTCACTTTTAATCGCTTTAACTGCTGTGTAGGTCGCCTTACCCCCTCATCACCTCAACAAAACTTGGAATTTATTACCAGCCCACATTACCACCCGAGGGCGAATAGAAATCTAGGTACCGAAAAAAAATCATTATTAGATATTTTAAACAACGAGATTTTAAATGGACGTAGTGAAACGAAAATGTTCCAATCCACAAAGGTGTCAATTTGAGATAAATGCACTTTTGTGTTTTAGCCGTAGGTACACTTTTTTGTTTTAAACAGTATAATTAAAAACTGTGAGTTTTATAGTAGGAATATGTTAGTATTTTTGTATTTAGGCTCCGCTAAATTCCGCGGGACCTCTTTCAGGACCTCTACTGGGCGGCTTTGGGCTTAAATTCTGCACAAAAAAAGGGACGACGGCGCAGCAAAACGTGAGCAAAAAAACACATTTTTATTTTCAATAAACGCCACATAGAGGCAAGCTAAAAATAAAAAATTAAAGTTGCATTTAATTTTGTTCTAGTATCGTAAGAATTTCCAAGATTTTTTCAAAATTTTGTAAAATTTGTCAGTGGACGTTAGCAAAACGAGAAGCGATTTTGATCCGGAATAACCCCGCTGGCGATGTGTATTTGTGAAAAGTAGATTTATATTTGACAGCAATGACGAGACGTGACATGTACAAGTTTGAATAGCGCTACAGATTTATTCTAATCTGTGGATTTTATTGAATTTATGTTTGATCTGTGGAACTAGTTTATAGTCTATTGCATCACGCACTTATTCTAGATCATTCACAGTTATTTTACCTCTAGCCCTTACATTGGCTAGCCTGAAAATAATGTTGCCATGTCAGGTGAGTATTGACTTCCCCATTTTTAACCCACTACAAAATGGCGAATTACTTTTTTCTTCCACAACCACCTCAATATGGAAATCAAATGATAGGGCACTGTATAAAATTTAAATTCCAAGATGGCCGCCATTCAAAATGGTGAATTACGTTTTGCGTTGGAGGCGGGGGTTTTTTATTTTTTTTATATAATTCACTTGTAAGTATTATTTTACAGTGATGTGTGTACTTACAAGAATTTCCTGTTTCGAACCTACCTAATATTTTATATCATATTGATAGTTCGCAGTAACCACTTGTTCATATTATGTTAACCACCCGATATTGTTATAGATAAATTCTTTTTCTTCAAAGGAAATTGAGTTTATGGGCATTGGTAAAGCTTGGGATTATAATAATAATTATTAAAACAACGAGTACAAGTAACCTTATCAAGTACAAAAAGTAACGTTTGAACAAGAAAAGTAACGCATTTTTGAAAATTTTACACAATATACACAGTTGAATAGAAATACGCTTACATATTCTAACATTTCGGTGATAATTACTAATTTTTCAGTTTATTTAAATAAGAAATTGCTAATCAACAAAAAAAATCCTTTTCTAAACCAGATAAAGTTATACAAAATTGCCTTATTTTTTTGTCTCTGCTAAATCAATAAATTAACTATTATTTTCTATACCATTACAAGGAAAAAGATTCGTTAATTATAAGGTTCAATTTAAAATAAAGACCTTGAAAAGTATCGTAAAAGTCATCTAGACACGAATACAAAAGTAACTCAAAGGGTGAAAAAGTAACATAAAACGTAACAAAAGTAACGATCTGGCAACATTTTGACAATAATGCAACATAAAGAAAATAATTTTGACATCTGTCAGAGGTAAAATAACTGTGAATGATCTATCACATAGACATAGAAAAATATATAGGAAAATAATAAACATCACGCAGTAAAATTTGGTAATAAACTCTTGTAAATATATTGTGTATACCGATATAATTTATTGGTAAGTGTTGACAATTTTGTTACTATGTTAACAATAAAATATTATGTGTCTGCAAGCTGTCAATCTTCGTATCGGATCAATAAACACTAGATCGAGGACTTACAATATTACCACCAGATATACAAACGATGCCTAATATCTGCTTGAGTCTCCGTATTATATTGTACGCCCGGAGGGGCTCTTGGCTCACTCGCAAATAGCTATTAAGTTAAACAACAATGTTAATTGAAATAAACTATTACCTACCTATAATAACCTGAAAAATGTTTCGTATCATATTAGAGACCAGCTGCGTTCATCAGTTTTACCCGCTGTGCTGTTGTATAATAATATATGTTGTTGTATAATAATATTCCAGGGTCTAAGCTACCAAATATCTATCTCTGTACCAAATTTCAGCTCAATAGGTCTACCCGTTTATATATAAAGAAGTAACAAACACACAAACTTTTGCCTCAATAATATGTAGTGTGATTAGAGACAGACTCAGCAGGTTGTGATCTGCTCCGGGAAACTTGAGATGAGATGTATATTTGGTTAATATCCGGCCTATCTGACCTTGGTTTCACCATCCAGTCAAGTACCTGCTAGTAATTCACCTACACCTAGGGTTAGCGGACTAATCTTAGGAGTGGCCGGTCACTGGTGGTTTAGCTTAGGTTTATCCAATATATATGTCGGAGAATGAGAAATATACAGAGAGAGAGAGAGTGAAATATATCACACACATAGCAAGAGGATGGCCAATATCTCTCTCTTATCACCTATCTTGGAGTTATTCTTCATCAGGCATGGCTTACAGCGTGAATATAGTGGGCGAAGAGAATAACACATCACACATACAATATCAGGTTTATTTCACTTGCAGACAGTTACAAATATTGCGATTAGAGATGATATTACAATTCTTAGTACAAAACAACATTAACAATATTAACGGGGACCGTGTGTTCCGCAAAGCTACAAACGCTTCAATAATTAGCAACCAAACCGTATAGCGACCGTCCGAGTCACCGTTCAAACACAACGTCCGTTCTAGTCAGCAGCCAAACGCAAAAGAGGCCTTCCGCCTTCTACACAGGCCATTATATCACCTCACGCCCGTCCGCCCTACCGCTCTCTCTCAACAGCGCCCCTAGCGGCACGAACGTACAACTTGACTCGACTCTCATTGGCTAATGTCACTTCCTGTCACTTTACTTTTACGTCACTTGACAAACAAACCGGAAACAGCGATCTAGCCTGTGTTACACAAGAGACTACGCCACTTCCGTCTCTAGTCACCCGAATTTACTAATGGCTAATTAACTATGTGGCGTCTAAACTAAACAACATGACGTATTTACAATAATAAACATTCTAGATGGCACCTAAACTAACTAATTATATCTCGTTCTCCGATATATATATTCCAAGTAAGTTAAGTCCAAAGGGGAGGCCTATGTTCAGCAGTGGACGTCCAATGGCTGAGATGATGATGATGATGATGATATATTGTAACAAAGAGTTGTTCTCATGGCATAGTTCACAGCATGTGTGTAGCCGCGGTGGGGTAGAGTTGGGTGCTCGCCTCACCCTGGCTCTGACCTGTGTGTGTGTGTATTGCACATTACTTCATAATCAGGATTATAATTTTTTGTGAGCGCTGGTAGCAAGTAGCTCGCATGTTTATTAATAAGAATATTTATTACAAGCTTTTTCATACTTTCATCTATCTGTTGTCTGTCGGTCTGTAATCAAATCTTGGAAGTTTATTTTGATCCTTTTCCTCATTTCTGTTTGAGCTGAAATTTGGCATGCATGTATATATCGGATGACAATGCAATATTATTATGACATCGACCTGATCGGATGATGGAGCAGGAAGGTGGCCATAAGAACTTTGTATTTAAATGATGCAACCCGTAGAGTTTGGGCTAATATGATTTGTCTTGACGAGTACTTTGGTGCTGGATGGTAGTAATAATAAAAGCTTATTTAATAAATGTTTTTTTTATTTACTTGATTAATTTGCTCTTCTGTCCGAGCTAAACACACACTTTTCTTAATATGAATTATAAAATTTTCTAAGCACTCAGAATAAGTAGAGTGCAGACTCTTTTCAGGCAAAAACTTTCTCAACACTTGCAGTGAGCTATATATAGTCTAGCCTAGGAACTTTTTGATTTCTACATGCATATTTTTATAAAAATAATTTTATAAGCAAACTTGTGCAAAACCCTTCAATTGACGACAAGTTCTTTCATTTTCCTCGTGGAATCTCATCATTTGCACATCTAAATGAAACTATGAGACGAAATAACGATTCTCGATAACAAAGACTATGCATATTATAAATACGACACGGCTGTACTCACGTTGTCTATTTGCTGAGATACGTCTCAACCACGGTTTCGAGGGGTGCCTTGGATGGGTTTGCGTCTTTCCTGAATACTGTGCACGAGAGGATACAATTTACAGTTGAAGAGGAACAGGATGGCCGGATACCTTTCTTGGACGTGCTGGTGATTCGAAAATCAGACGGGACACTAGCTCATACCGTGTATCGAAAGCCTACCCATACCGATAGATATCTGCGGGCGGACTCACACCACCATGTGTCTCACTTGGCTTCGGCGCCGAGATCCCTAATTGGTCGGGCTCTTAACCTGTGTGACCCGGAATATGTCCAGGAAGAGCTTAATCACGTCAGGTGCGCGCTGGAGAGCAACGGGTACAACTGGAAGCTGTGCCGACGCTGGGCTAACCCTGATAGGACGAGGCGACGGGAAGTGCCAGGACGTGCACCAGTATATTTGCCCTTTGTCGGGGGGGTGACTGACAAGATCGGTCGCCTATTCGACCGCAAATATGGTATCCGGACTAGGTTTAGACCGCCCGGGAAACTCCGTCAGCTGCTCGAAAAGCGAAAGACAGAGAGCCGCTAGGTGGGCCGGGTGTGTACAAGATCCCCTGTGATTGTGGTCTGTCTTATATTGGTGAAACCCAGCGGAATATCTCCACCAGAGTCACAGAGCATATCAAGTCGGTGAAGAACTTGGAAACCGTTCGATCAGCGGTGGCGGAACATGCTCACATCACTGATTCGAGGCACTTTCTGCGGTTCGATAAGGTCTCTGTGCTGGCGCGAGAAAAGTTTTTCGTGCCGCGGAAATATAAAGAGGCAATCGAGATAAACCGCAACCCTAATTTTAATCGTGATCGTGGCTGGGGCATACCTTCTGCCTGGGTGCCGGTCCTCGGTAACAATGGTGGTCGTGCGGTGACATCAATTCGGGAAAATGACACAATGAGCGCGGTGTGTCTACAGCCTAGTGGAGCGCTGGACACCGGTAGTAACAATAACAGTGATAGTGAAGATGGCAGTGACTCAGGCGTGTTGGTTCCCCCCCCCGCTCTCACAGCGCGCGGCGCGCGCGGAGGCACGGGCGCGGGCCAGTCAGCGTCGGTTACTGAAGGCGTGAACTCCTGATGAAGGACATCGTAATTGTCCGAAACCGTGGTTGAGACGTATCTCAGCAAATAGACAACGTGAGTACAGCCGTGTCGTATTTATAATATGGATAACACTCACGGTAGTTTCCAAAATCGTAAAGACTATGCATTTGTTGAACCCCCACTTATGCAAATACAAGTAGCGTGGTTGCCCCTTGGTCGCACCTATCGAGTAAGTCTGGGGTGTTATTACTGGACTATTCATTATTCAGGAATAGTTAATGTAATTCATGATGTTTTACCTTAAATAATAATGTACCTAGTCAGGTCATAAATTCTGTCACATGTTTAATATAAAATTATTGGAACAAGTTTATTTATTATGTAACCATTTATATACCAAAATGAACTTAACAAAACATAGATTCTTATGACAATAAAGTTTATTCAAAATGACCTCCGTGATTTTGAATACAGGCCTTCAATCTGCGCGGCCAGTCGTCTATCGCAGCACGAACGAGGTCCATGTCAATATCGGCTGCTGCCTTAATCAAGGATGTCTTGAGTGACTCCAAATTGGGATGAGGCTTTGAGCACGCCTTTTCCTCCAAGTGTTGCCATATCTTGTAATCTAACGGATTCAAATCTGGACTGGAGGAGGGCCAGTCTTCGTGCCGGATGAAGTCGATTTCACGCGCCGCCAGCCAGTCTTGTGTGCTCTTCGCTCTATGAGCTGGCGCCGAATCTTGTTGGAATACCCAGTGCCTGTTATTGAACATGGTATGAGAAACAGGTTCCACAAGGTTCGTCAGGACTGTATTTTGATACACAACTGCATTCGTTTTTACACCTTTCTCACAAAAATGTACCTCTGTTAAGCCCCAATAAGAAACTCCCAACCATACCATGAGCGAGGATGGAAAATGACCTCGTTGGACACGCGGAATACGGTTGCTCGCTTCTTCACTACTGTGTGCGTACACCTTATCATTTTGTTTGTTGTAGCTCTCTTCTACGGTAAAAATTTTTTCATCCGAAAAAAGAATTTCTCGATATTTCTTTCTCGCGTACCGCTTCAACAAAGCGCGGCATCTCTTCAGTCTCAGGTCCATTAGAAGAGCATTTAAACGATGTCCTGTTTTTCTTCGATATGCCCGAAGCCCTAAGTCTTCATTTAACACCCTTTTCACCGTGGTTCTGCTTAACCCCATCTGAAGGGCCAACAGTTTCTGCTTACGTTTGGGATTTCTTTGAATTCGCGCCTTCACAGCTTTTATCACTGCTGGAGTCCTAACAGACCGAGGGCGACCACTTCTTGACCTGTCATCTACACTAGAGTCTTCATTGTATCGTTAGATGGTACGATAAACGAATCTTTTGGTTATATTCAAATTTTTCAGAATGTCAAAAATTTGAATTGGCGCGTAACCGCAACGATGCAACGCAATAACTGCAACACGGTCTTCTTTAAGCGTCCACTCCATATTTAAAAATGAGTAAAATTCTAAAAAGTATACATTTTTATTTTCATGAACAATTCGAAATTCGAAATCAATAAACTTTTTTGTGGCCAGCATTCTAAAAGAAAAGTTTTTACTGTGTGACAATACTTATGACCTGACTAGGTATAGAGAATATAGATATGTATAAAGTAAATTGATTGTTGCAGGAGACCACAATACTCGTGTTCTACTAATATGGAGGACAAACAATGTCAAATGACAACAAATAAAGAGGACTTTGATGATATAGAAATAAAGCAAGAGCATGATATATGTATGCAAGATAGAGTTGAATCTGACTCTGAACTAGTAAATACACGTGAAGATATAATACTCAAAACAGAATATGAGGAATTATATCAAGACCACATCATAAAGGATGAAATAGTTATTGGACCAGAGGTAATACAACAAACTTGTACGAACACTGATTCTGTTTCACCAGATGCGGCAGATTGTGATGTCAACTATTATCATTGTACTGTAAGGCTTGAAAGGCTCAAACAAGATGTTATTGCAAAGGCTATAAATAATAAACGGTACACATGTGATATATGTAAGCGAGAGTTCGTCCACAAGAATACTTTACGAAAACATATCAAGAGACATGACACTGATTCTATTAAAATATTATCTTGTAAGCTTTGTAAAAAGGTTATATCTTCACCAAGTCACTTAAATAAACACATGAAATATTACTGTTCCATTTACAAAAACAAATCAAAACCAGTATCATGTGAGCTTTGTAAAAAGGTTATATCTTCACCAAGTCACTTAAATAAACACATGAAATATCACTGTTCCATTTACAAAAACAAATCAAAACCAGTATCATGTGAGCTTTGTTATAAGGTTACATCTTCACAACAAAACTTAAATAAACACATGAAATATCACTGTTCTATGAACAAAAACAAATCAAAACCAGTATCACAGATAAAAGAATACTAGTACAGATACCTCATCTCATACATTGAAATCGGACCGCCCTAACTCGGGCTATTCTGCGGGCTATTTAGTTTGACCTCTGTTGTCGCGAGATGGCGCTACGACAGGATCGATTTGCCATCTATCGAGGTGCCATCTATCGCGTGCCTATGGATTTACTAAACCTTTAATAGTAAGGGGCCAACAGATGGCGCTAGTTTCATCGAGTACAGTAGAGTAGGTAGCTGAGCAAAGATTAAGGAAATAAAGAGTAGGTGAACGCTATTTTGTTTCGATATAATATTATTATCTGCGCGTATCTCCCGCCGTTAGAACCATAAGGTTTATTGATTAGGATGTATGATTTATCAACTATTAATATCGAACCTTATGGATAGGTAAGTATCAAAAATAAGGTCGGATGTTAAATATATCTTACTAATATTATAAACGTAAAAATTTGTAAGAATATTCGCACCCGTAGTACAATACCGGGTCAACTCAAAAAGTATTTATTTATACTTGTTTATTGTAAAAACCATAGGAAAACTAAAAAAAAACATGCAATTTCGGTCTAGTTTTCGAGATACATAAACTGCATAAATAACTTTGTAATGCCATATAAATGTATAGGATTAGAAAGTTACTTTTGCAGTCAACAGTAAAAATTGTATAAAATCCAAATAATTATTATTTGGATTTTATACAATTTTTATTATTATTAAAATATATATGCCGTATTAATGTATAAAGTCAGGGAGGGATTATCCCGCCATTTAGGTTTAGTCTGCTCCCATCTACGAGAGCATCGTTACATAAGATCAGGCGATATTGTGGGCAAAGGCTAACCTATAACGAATAAAAAAAACAAAAAGTAGTGAGATCCAAAAACATGACTTGTAAAAATTCCAAGTCTCGCAACTCGCAGTTCTTCTACCGTTAAAAGTTGTGAGATCCCTGTATTACCAAGTCGGTAAAATCTTTTGTTTTAAATTGGACGTAGTTAAGCGAAAATGTTCCAACCCACAAGTCGTCCAAAAATGAGTTCTGCCATATATTATCTATAATGCCGTTAACTGACATCTAGACGCATACCATTATGTACCTTTTTTGAAGTGAAACTTCTTTATCGGCGTTGGAAAAAATTTACCGTCACATTTTTTCAGTTACGCGTTTTTCAGTTACGCGCCGTCTTTTGTTTCTTGCCCCTACCACGGTTGGTTCAGACGAAGAGTACTTTCACTTTCTCCAATGAACATGAATTTAAAAAATTTATAAATTTAAAATTTAAATTTAATTTAATTAAAGAAGTTTCACTTCTTACGTGTGTAAACTAGTACACGCACAAATTTTTTTTTAGGTTTTTTGCTCATAGTTCAAAATTAGATTTTGGTAGATAACGGCATTATAGATATACCACGGCAGAGTTAGATAGACTAACCCACTCAGTTTGATGTCTTCTTTCATTTGGGAACAACGTTTTCAAGCTACAAGTGACATATTATCCTGATATATTTTTTTGTCGATATGTTCCATCCAAGATTTTACTAAATTAAAATCGTTATTTATTTTATAAAATGTATCTATCCCCTTAAAACATTTTGTTAATAATATTTTACCACCATATACTTGTCTTAAATGTTCCGATCATCTTGAAACATTTTTGCAAAATAACCATAACAATCATTTTACTAGATGATGTTTCCAATGATTTTGGAATGTTTTAAAAATATAAAAGAGTCAAAATCATCACTTTATTTTCTTGAGAAGAATGTTCCAATATTTTAGAAAAATAATATTATAATGATCTTTTCGCTTGAGTAGAATGTCTCAAAGTTTTTGGACCATTTCAGAGTACTTTTGAGATCAATTTTCTCTGCCACTGTTTTCTGGTGTATAATAATAACCTTGAACTAGATATTGTTGGATATGCAGGTGACAGCACGGTAGTAGAGCGATAAAGATCAAGCGCTAAAGCCATTGGAGAAGAAACCCAGATAATATTATGTAGGGAGTCTATGGTTAAATAGAGCAGTTGATATTAATTCGGTTGAGTTAATTACCAAAGAAACCCACAGCTAAAAGGAGTTCATTTTATTATTAAAACTCCATTCTTTTTTTAAGTGTATTTCTGCCGGTAACTAACTATTACCATAAACTATAACAGATCAGACATAAAATAATTATATTTCTACTGCTTAGCGCTTCTGTGTTACATCGACTGAATTGGCTATCGGGCAACTGAATATTCTGGTAAAAAAGAGGCAATACTTCATCAAGAGAGTTACTTATTCTCTATCACGTACAAATCTAATTTTTTATGTAGTATTGTCCTCATTTTTGGGATGGTACTGTCGAAGACGAGCCATAAAGCTTGTGGCAACTTAACAGCGACCAAATGCTTGTGGAGTCTTATCTCCAGAGCTTTGAAAACCGCAGAAGAAAAAGTCGATCGAAAGGGTCGATCGTTTTTGTCTTTTTTCTAAAGATTCGTTTTGATGGGTTTGCATAGAAATAACATCAGAAATCAGATCAGATTTTACAGCAGCAGACGGCAATGCGGAATTCATACTCTATTATAGTGTGGATGTAATGTATTGAGCGTTTTGCTTCTACTATTTTGTCATATTTGAAATACATTGCTGTCATCCGTATTTCTCTCGCGATACAAATTGGCCATCTTGAAGACATGGGATTTTTTTAAAAGTACTGGCTGCATGTTGTGTGATCACCCGGATATGTTATAGAAGTTCTGAAAATTAAAAGAGTATGAATTCCGCATTGCAGTCTGCTGCTGTGAAATCCATCTATGATGGATGGATGATGGATGTAATCCCTATGCATACACTCCAAAACGAAAGATTCCACCAGCGTTTTTTTTTTAATAAAAAAGGTGACAAACAAGCAGACGGCCCACCTGATGGTAAGTGGCTACCGTCGCCTATGGACCACCATTAGGTCACCGTTAGGTCGCCACAAGCTTTATGGCTCGTCCTTGAGAGTACCATCCCAAAAATGAGGACTATACTCCATTAAAAATAGATTTGTACGTGATAGAGAATAAGTAACTCTCCTGATAGTCTCTAATCTCTCGTTGTCTCTTTTTTACTAGAATATCCAGCTGCCCGGTAGCCAATTCAGTCGATGTAACACAGAATCGTTAAGCAGTAGAAATAGAGTAATTTTTAGGGTTCCGTATCTCAAAAGGAAAAAACGGAACCCTAATAGGTCACTTTGTTGTCCGTCCGTCTGTCTGTCTGTCAAGACCCTTTTTCTCAGAAACGCGCAGAGGTAACAAGCTGAAATTTATAGAAAATACTAAAATCTATTGCCTCTTAGAGCTGTAAAATTTTCAAACTTCTAGGCCGACGCAAACAAAAGATATAGTCGAATATGGCGCAAATTTCAGCAAATTTTCGACATTCCCAAATAAATCAAAACCTACAGGGCACTTCTCGTGAACTCAAAATCTTGAAATTTGGCACAAAGCAACTCCTTAGAGCACAGATATAGGAAAAATTGCGAAAACCATAAATTCGTAATTGTATCATAATATGAAAAAATATTTTGAATAATTTTATACCCACTACCCCTTTAATCATGAGAGCGTAGACGTATTAAATTGAAATTCATATCGAATACTCAAGTCTATACTACCTTTAAACTGTAATAAAATCAGACCTCTATGTCAACGCATGCAAAAGAACTACTTGCCGTAAACGTAGAATTTTGAAATTTGGTAAAAAGCAATTTCTTAGAGCACAGATAAAGGAAAAATTGCAAAAACTGTAAATTTTTTGTTACATCACATAAAAAAATATTTTTCATAATTTCATACATCTAACTCATTTCTCATGAACACGTGCAGGTATTAAATTGAAAGTCATGTCAAATACTTATTTTTATAATACCTTAAAACTGTTATAAAATCAAACCTCTATATCAACGCATTCAAAAGAAACAGCAATTTTACCCGCATTTTTAAACTCGCGACTACTCTCAAGGGAATCAAATCCTACAGGGTACTTGCCGTTAACTCAGAATCTTGAAATTTGGTACGCAGCAACGTCTTAGATTATAGGCCCATCAATCATCTCTGTCAACGCAATCAAAAGAAAGAGCAATTTTAGCTGCATATTTTCAATTTCGAAAGTACTCGCAAGAGAATCAAAACCTACTGTATATATGTACATTGTACATACATATATAATATTATACCCACTTTTCCTTCGGGTTCCGTACAAACCTACGGTTACGGGAACCCTCGGTGCTCGAGTCTTACTCGTACTTGACCGGTTTTTACTTTTATATTATATGTTTAAAACATTCCAAGAACATTATCTAGTAAAATGATTGTTACGGTATTTTGCAAAAATGTTTCAAGATAATCGAAACATTTTAGAAAAGTATATGGTGGTTAATAATATTATGCTAAAATTTTTCAAGAGGATAGATACATTTTAAAAATTAAATAATGATTTTAATCTAGTAAAATGTTGGATGGAACATATCGACAAAAAATATATCAGAATGTTACATATTTCTAGATATTTATTGTAGTCTGAAAACGTTGTTCCCTCATGTTAGAAGATATAAAACTGAGTGGGTTAGTCTATCAAACTCATTTTTAGACGACTTGTGGGTTGGAACATTTTCGCTTAACTACGTCCATATTAGAAAATACTACCTACCTAGCAAATGTAAAGCACGTAGGTACATATTATTAGGTTTTTGAGTGGTCACCCCTATAAGGTTAGCGTACTAGTATTTTTTTATCTGTGTTTAGGATTTCACATTAAATGAAAACAAAATAGCAGCAAGCTTTAAAATTTCTTGGTTCGCATACCTACTTATATAGGTAGGTCTATCGTAGATGGGAAGTGAGGTAAAGGAAAGGAAAATTAAAAGAAAAAAAACACAATAGTCGAGCTAAAAATTAAATATATATTTAAACAATTAAATTTAAGATAAAACCAAAATTGAAATAATATCATTTTTTTTAAGTACAAGTGCCAGCAACAGCAAGTTGGTAAATTATCTATTTCTAGTCACCGAAGTGAAGTTGAGAGTGTAGTTGCAAACGATATGCGATAATAGCCAATAGGTCCTCAGGTCACTTCTTTGCGATAGTACCTATTTAATGAAAATCCTTAATTTTTTTTATTTAACTGTAACCGAATATATTGATGTGTGACTTGTGACACAGAAAGACACAGAAAAATTAATTCTTTGACTGGTGCTAATTATTTATATATAACGAAAATAAATTTATAATAATAATATGGAAATCAAGGAAAATAATGTAAAATCTTTTTTTAAAGTATCTTTATAGCATGTCATAACAATTTCATAATATTATAGTCTAGAGTCTTTTTCACGAAAGAGGTCCCGTGGAATTTTGCGGAACTAAATTTAATTATTTCGATAATTACCGGACTTTATATCCTAAATATTTTTTATTAGTTAGACAAAATAAATTCATAATTAATTAATAAAATTAAATTTGATATTATGAGGCGTTAAAAAGTTATAAATAAACTAACTTTTAAAATTTGCGATAATGGCGCCCCGCAAAAAGGACTCCTTTCGTGAAAAGCACTCTACTTAATTTATAATAGGTACGTCCAAAAAAGCAAGAAAATTGTAAACAGCGCCACCTACATTACGAGACAACAATTTTGAACTAAGTGAACGGTGCTTGTGTGCCAGTCTCAACGTAGTACAAAAGAATTTCCGCCAGGGGAAAGCCGATAATTATTGAATTTTGTTAAATTATCGAAATTTAAACTTAAAACAAATTATTTTCATTTATCTATGCTAAGGGGATTTTTTAAAAGTAGTAAATACATTCTATATTAGTCTGTTCTGAATTTTTCTCAATTGTTATTAATAAATCGATATATGTAACGCCATCTAGCGAAATTATTTTGAACTAATCTGCATTTCTTCCTTTCGGGTCCCCATGCCAGTATCATGTGAGATTTGTAATAAGGTTATATCTTCACTTAGTAATTCAAATGAACACATGAAATATCACTGTTCTATGAACAAAAACAAATCAAAACCAGTATCATGTAAGCTTTGTAATAAGGATATATCTTCACCAAGTCAATTAAATAAACATATGAAATATCACTGTTCTATGAACAAAAACAAATCAAAACCAGTATCATGTAAGCTTTGTAATAAGGTTATATCTTCACAACAAAACTTAAATAAACACATGAAATATCACTGTTCTATGAACAAAAACAAATCAAAACCAGTATCATGTGAGATTTGTAATAAGGATATATCTTCACCAAGTCAATTAAATAAACATATGAAATATCACTGTTCTATGAACAAAAACAAATCAAAACCAGTATCATGTAAGCTTTGTAATAAGGTTATATCTTCACAACAAAACTTAAATAAACACATGAAATATCACTGTTCTATGAACAAAAACAAAATCAGTATGTAAGTCTGTAATAAGGTTTTATCTTCACGAAAAATCCTAAATATACACATACACTATTATTGTTCTATGAACAAAGACAAAACAAAACTAAATCCAAAGCCAGTGTCATGTGGGTTTAGCAATAAGGTTATACAGGGTGTTTGGTAGAGGGTTAGACTAACATAAATGGGGGTTCGGGGCAAAAACTTGTTATCTTATCCCTCATTACAATGACATACTTAGTTGGTAATAATCGTATCAGCTTGTGAAATAAAATGAGATGAAAAAGAAAATAAAAAACGAATGAAAATGGTTTATTTGAAATCATGTTCAAAACAGCTCCTCTATGACGTATGCACGCCCGCCACCTACGGCGAATTTGTTTTGTAGTTCATGTTAGGATTGTTCTGAGTTGTTTGTAGCGTGATCTTTTTAAAAACGCGTCGTCAATTCTCGTAATTAATTCTTCTTTTGTGTGGATCTCCACCTCGTACACTAATTCTTTATCATGTCTCCAGACGTAAAAATCAAGGGGTGTTAGATCTGGGGAACGTGCGGGCCATTCGAGCGGGCCACGTCTTCTTATCCAAGAATTTGGAAACACACTATCTAAGTGCTCGCGTACAATATTTCGGTAGTGAGCCGAGCAGCCGTCATTTTGAAAACTTATTCGTTTTAAGAAATGGATTTAAAAAAAGTTATGGGACTTAATATGTAGGATTTGGGCAGAAAACAAAAAAAATCAAGGAGGGGTCTGGGATTTTTTTTGGCCAAGTTGTATTTGCCTCTTGGGGCCCCGAACCCCCCATTTAAGTTTGTCCAACCCTCTACCAAACACCCTGTATGTACACGTAGCGGTCTACACAAGCACGTGACGTATCACTGTTCCGTGAACAAAACAAAGCAGCACCAGTATAATGTACGTATTGTAATAGGGTATTATTCAAGTTTATAAAAGGACAGATAAAAAATGTTAAAACTTTGAAACAAATTTAAAAATTATTTTGTAAACTAATGAACTTAAAGCTAACATTATTGGACTTCTTATTGCCTAAGCTATGTCGATTGTATGTATTTAGATGTTTTCTTACATGGAGTGTAATACTCTATTAGGTTATATCTTCACGAAATAAAACGAACAGCTACATGAACGATAATTATGATTCCTCGAACAAAAGCTTTGTAATAAGGTGCTATCTTTTTAAAGGATGATATTTGCAATTACTAAGGCAAAATGGGGATTGTAAAGATTGGATTCTGAAACGTTATAAGTCAGGACGTTTTCCATTTTAGTCTAGAGAGAGAGAAAAAACACAACTTGTAAAAAAAACAGCACAAATGCAAGTCGGACTACCCACTGAGGGTTTCGTTCAAAATTAGTCTGTATTTTATTATTTTTAATTTATTGAGTGAAAAGCACTCTAATTGTTGTGTTCCCCCTCTGTTACTCTGTTGGCAATGGCTGTGGCTGTGCTAGCAGCTCCTGCCAGTAATATCATATACGATGCTCCATATTATATGTGAACTTCTGACGCGTAAGTTAGTATTTAAGTACCCACTTGTAATAATCTGATATCTATTTACTCAACCAAATTTTTGTTTTTTTATTGTATTTATTTCTAGAAAATAAATAGTTACCTGTATAAATGATACATTTGTGTTATATTATTGACTAGCTGCGCCCCGCGGTTTTACCTGCTGCACAGTAGAGCCTATTATGTTATTCCAGGGTCTAGGCTATCTCAATACCTACCAAATTTCAGTTCAACCAGTCCACCCGTTTAGGCGTGAAAGAGTAACGAACATACATCCAGACATCCATAGGTGTTCATTTTTATAAACTTTCGCGTTTATAGTATTGGTAAGATACTTCTATAATTATGAATCAATAATATAGGTTTTGAAATGAAGAAATTGTGAGCTAATGCCATTTAGATCTGGCCTTTTTCAAAATAAATAAATATTATCTTGTACATTTACAGCATGTAGAATCTGTATGAAGGAGTTACCAAAAGATGCAAAATTTAAAATAATAATGAATTGAAAATGTGATTGATATATTGGTACTGGAACCGTAAGGTAGAATCATTTTCACGACACGAGTCCTGCGGAATTTTGAATAACATTTGATCAATGATTGCTTAATACCCAAAATTTAAAGACTCAGTGTCTAAATTATTTTTATTTTTTAGATTATTATTTATTAGGTAAATAATAACTTGCCTATTTAGTTAAGTAGGTAGGTATGAGATACGAGTGTTACGAGAAGTCAAAATGTACGATGTCCTTTTCAAGTAAGAGGTCACGCAGAATTTAGCAGAAATAAATTTAATTTTATAGATTATTACTGGACTTCATATCCTAAATAATTTTTATTTGTCAGATAAAATAAATACCAATTTGATTAAGAAATGATATATGACGAATTAAAAAGTTACAGATATTTTAAAACTATTAACATGTGCGATAGTGGCGCCCCGCAAAAAGGACTTCTTTCGTGAAAAGCACTCTATAGATGATGTTGATGCAATCTTGGCCGATTTCGGCCTCGGCGACTGCTATGACTGGATAGGAATATTTAACTGAGACGAATCTTCAGTGTACAGGGTGCAGGTGGTCTGCCCTTTAATGCGCTCTTTGATAGCTTGCGTACCTTGCCTTATTGGTGAAGGTTCGCGCACATCTGGGACTTGGGACATGTCAATATCCCATTGGCATATTGATAAGTGATGACCACTGGTGGGCGGGCCTTGAGCTCGTCACGTTTGCGATCGAGATCTTCGCAGCGTTCTTCTTCAAACATGTTTATTTTCTCATGGATGAGACGTCGCCATTCTGGTCGTTGTGCTGCTCGGTTTTCCCACTGAGAGGGCTCCATCTTGCACCTCTTCATATGTCTTTTCAGAACATCCTTATATCTCAGGTACTGGCCACCGCGATTACGCTTGCCGTATTGGAGCTCTGAATAGAAGATGCCACCCAATTCTCCGACATGCGAGATACATGGCCGCACCAACGCGACGACATTAGCGCGCTTAAATACCTTGGGAGCACTCTATAGATATTGTAACTATAAACCGAAGGATTGAGGCGCCTCGTGAAAGGGACTTCTTTCGTGAAAAGCAGTCTTTTTCAAGATTTTTTTTTTTTTTCTCTTCTCCTCCACAGGAGTCTGGCACCGCACGATTTATGCATTTGCCACTATCAAGTCATGGCTCTCATGTTGCGTTGTATATAACTTTGCATTATTATAAAAACGGGAAAAGTATAAGCGCGAATAATATTTTATATTTAGGATCGGAATTTGGAAAAGGAATGAGGAGAGGATTCAGTTATTATAAATTTCATAAAATGCCATTAACAAACTAAATATTTACATCGCTTAGATCTATATAAATTTATAAAAACCTATCTCTAGATTATTTACAAAAGAATACATATTTAAAATTGAATAAATAATATGTAATGAAACTTAAATATTTATACTATTATTAATAATATATAATGATAAAATATTATATGTTTTAGGATTACATAACAGATAGGAGATATTTACAGGAAACGGAATATCGGATGATTGGAGGTCAGAAAGAAAAGCGGCAGAATTGAAATTTGGACAGGAAAAAAATAAATGATTTAAATCCCCAAAGTCATCTCCACACTGACATTCTGGACTGTCTACAATCCGAAGCCTGGAAAGATGTGCTGGTGTAGAAACATGGCCCAGCCTCATTCTTATAATGATAGATGTTACCATCTTTCCAAGCTTCAAACTGAAGAACCATGGTTTCTTGGGAATGTCTGGTTGTAAGCTATAGTAGTATCTGCCTTTAACATTGCTTATTGCCTCCCAAGCCGCACTCCACGAGTCCATGAGCCGGCACCTTGGAATAGCAGCCAGATCATGACAGTAATTTACGTATGGAAATATGTCGCCACATTCAATCGCCCCATTAGCCAAAACATCTGCCTTTTCATTCCCCAAGATTCCACAATGACTTGGAATCCAGGCAAAAACAATAGAAATATTTTTTAAACAATATTCAAAAATAATTTCTCTTATTTTGGAAATGAGATGAGTAAAAGGTTTTGCTCTAAAAGGATATCTTTTTAGACCTTGTAAAGAACTCAACGAGTCTGTAAATATTACCACTTTATTAAGTTTAGCTGTCTTAACATATTCTAAGGCTTTCAATAAACCAATGCATTCACCAGTGTAAACGGAAGTTTCAGGAGGACATTTAATTTGCTGAGTAATTCGATAATTGTGGTGATATACTCCAACGCCTACGCATCCCAACTGAGAGTGTTTAGAGGCATCAGTATATAAATAATGCCAACCCGGCCACTTTATACCCACTATAGAATTAAATTCCGAATTAGAACTAGTAATATTCTTAGTTATGCTTAAGTTAAAATAAATTTCCGGAGACAGTGTTAAAGCCTGGTATTTACAAGAAAACAAAGGGAGTTTAGAGGATTGATGAGTAGAAGCTAACAACGCATTGTGATTGTGTAAACTTGTTATTAGGCACGGAGGTTTTTTGTGTAGCCAATAATTCGAATTTGGTATTAACTGAGATAAAGTACAAAGCCTATGAATGAGTGGGTGGTTTGATGATTGAAATATACGATAAAAGAGCCTATCTGCCAGGAATTGCCGTCTAAGATTCAGTGGAGGATCAACACATTCAACCTGCAGGGCATTAATCGGACTGGATCTCATAGCACCAGTAACAATTCGAAGGGCCTTAGATTGAATACCGTCTAATTTTTTAAATCCAGACACGTTACCAGGCTCAAGCAAAAAACTTCCATAATCCAGAATACTTCTAATTAAAGCATTGTACAGAAGCTTCATAGAAAAAGGATGCGCTCCCCACCAAACACCCGAGAGGCAACGCATGATGTTCAGTGATTTTTCACACTTTTCTGTCACGTATTCACAATGTGGTAGACCGGAGAGTTTGCTATCTAAAACTACACCTAAGAATTTAGTATGAGATAAGACAGGGATTGTTATGTTATCATACTTTATTTCAAACGTAGGAACTGATCGTTTTCTGGTAAATGGTACAATTGAACTTTTGGCGGCTGATAGTTCCAGCCCATTTCTATCCATCCAGAGTTTCAGATTACCTAGACCAGATGTAATTCTTCTCGAGGCCAGTTCAATTGATGAATCTGCAGTATATATAAGTAGGTCGTCTGCATACTGAAGCACACAGACTTCCTCAAATAAGGATGGTTCTAAATCGTAGGTGTATATATTATATAGTAAAGGGCTGAGCACTGAGCCTTGAGGAAGCCCTTTCCAGGTTATTCTGTAACAATCCGATGCGTCTAGCTTTATTTTTCTGCCAGCTAACATGTTAGTAATAAAGTTTACTATAACGTGGGGAATATTAAGATTTATTAACTTTTCTTTTAAAATTTCAATTAAAACATTATCGTATGCGGCATGTATGTCTAAAAAGGCTGCTACAACCGATTGATTGAGTGAAAATGCTACCCGTATATCAGT
Organism: Hemithea aestivaria; assembly: GCA_947507615.1. Classification (NCBI taxonomy): domain Eukaryota; kingdom Metazoa; phylum Arthropoda; class Insecta; order Lepidoptera; family Geometridae; genus Hemithea; species Hemithea aestivaria. Next base: position 9,328,466 of record OX382350.1, on the reverse strand, counting down.
TGTAAACAAAGCGATGCTATCAAGAGTACTTTTATTTTTACGGAAACCAAATTGAGTATGTGATAATTTTCCTTGGCTTTCAATATACCATTCAAGTCTATTTTTCACAAGATGCTCCATTATTTTCATTATGACTGGTGACAAGGCAATTGGGCGATATGAAGATATTTCGCTAGCTGATTTATTGGGTTTTTTAATTGGCAACACTATTTGACATTTCCAATTAAACGGAATGTCACCTGTCATTAAGACACTATTGACAATTGACAGATAATATGAAAGAGCTTTTTCTCCAAGATTCGAAAAGAAACAATACGGTAAACCGTCCTCGCCAGGCGCAGTATCCTTAATTACAGATAAAACTCCCTTTAACTCGTTCATAGAAAACGGAGCATCAAGACCAGGCTCAAAGGAAGAAACTGATGGAGGAATATAATAAGTGACTAAATCCTTGTGAGGAACAGTGGGAGGAGCTAGTTGATCTAAAAATTTCTCAGATAATGATGGATCTAGTGATGGAGAGTCAGAAGGAGATGCCATAGCCGATCTAAACCTTCTTATATTACGCCAAACTTCAGACGGTTTAGTGTTTGGAGCAAGGGACCCACAGTACAGCTTCCAGCCATTGAATCTCTTCTTTTTAAGAAGCTTCTTAGTTTCTTTTATAATATTTATCAAAGAATTAAAATTTTCATCAGACATATCTGAATTGTACGTTATTTCAGCCTCTTTTCTCTTTCTAATAGCTAAACTGCACTCCTCATCCCACCATGGTGGAGAAGGGATTTTACCAGACATTGAATTTTTTATAGGAAATGTATCACATGCAACTTTATCAATAATTTTAACAAAAGTGTTCGCCCGAATGGAAACCTCCTGCGAAGCAGGCGGAAGAGAGGCAACTTTGTCTTCAACAGCTGCCATAAAAGAGCTCCATTTATTTTCCTTAACAATATATTTAAATCTTGGAGTACGTGAAGGCTTAAAAGGTATGTTCATTTTAGAAAAAATTATCAGTATAGGGAAATGGTCACTGCCATAAGAAGAATTTAGAACCTGCCAAGTAGTAAAGGAAGCTAATTGAGGTGAACAAATTGTCAGGTCTATAGCACTAATATTCTGAGTTGGATCTGTCCTACGAGTGGGAGTACCTGTATTAAGAATGCAAAGATTTAAACTGTCTAATATATCTAACAACTCCTCTCCATATGAGCTGGAGATAGAGCTACCCCAGGAACAATGTTGGATATTAAAATCTCCCATGACTACAAAAGGTTTTGGAAGAGTGGATAGGATGAATTTAATTTCTTGTAAAATTATAAAATTTGGATGTGGAATATATACAGAAATATAAGAAACATTACTAATTTTAACAGCTATTATAGAAAAATTATCATAGGAAGGCATAGGAAGAAGGGTGTATATACAAGAGTTATTTACAAGAAGAGCAGCTCCTCCATGCCCGTCAGGACGATCATCCCGAAGGCAGGAGAAACCACGGATATTAAAGACAGATCCTGGTATAAGCCAGGTTTCTGCCAATGCTAATACAAAAGGGTTATACTGATTTATAATGTGTATCAGATCACTTTTCTTGCTCCGGACACTGCGACAATTCCACTGAATTGCAGTTTGGTGAGCCATTATTACAAGTTAAAGATTTTGAAATTATATCAATTATTGAGGCAGCGTAGTTCGGTTTAATAATATTAGATTGAAGTAATAGATTAAGTAACATTGAAATTATTTGAGAGGTGGATTGATTTGAGGAATCATTATGAGAGCTGTAAGCACAGCCATTTGATGGAGATGGAGGATCATAATCCTTAGTTAATGATCTATGAGCAACATGGTCGTAACTCTTCCCTAATATAGGCATAGACTTAGGTTTACTTATTACAGTTTTCCTGTATGATGTAGTTGGATGTTGGGGGGAAATGTTTACCTTATGTGTTTGGTCAATTGGAGTAGCTGCAACCTCTGAATAGGGACGAGACACTGTGGGGTGCAATTTAATTGCTTCAGCATATGAGATGCAGTTATGGGCCATAGTTGATTTAATTTGTTTTTGTCTAGACATTTCAGGACACGTTTTGCTGATGGCAAAGTGTATTCCACCGCATAGGCAGCATGAGACACAATCTTCATCAACCCTGCAAGAATCTCCTGTGTGCTCTTTACCACATTTGTAGCAACGAGGCTTTGATCTACACTGAATCTTAGTATGACCATATCTACAACAGTTATAGCACTGTATGGTTGGGAATGTATAAATGTCGACAGGCAAAGCATTGAAACACATGTAAACTCTTTTTGGGAGAATATGACCATCAAATGTTAAAACTATAGTTTGGGTCGGCTTCCAGGTAGGTGTACCATCAATCATGACTTTAAAATTTAATCTACGCGCCTTAAGAATTTTGCCACAACCAAATGGAACAGAGATATTCTCCATTACCTCTTCTAAAGACCATTCAGTTGGAACACCTCTGACTATGCCCATGCGGGTCACAACAAATGAAGGGATGAATGCTTTAAAGTTGTTTTCAGCAAGAATCTTGTGACTGATGAATGCATTTGCATCTATATAATTGGAGAAAGCAATGGATACCCTATTCCGACCTAGTCGCTTCAAACTTCCATTAATGATGTTATTAAAAGAGCCACTTTTCAAAAATCTTCCAAAGGCCAAGGGGTGTAAAATTGTGGAATCGTTAGGATTAAGTTGGGTGCGCTGAATGTGAACGACGTAAGGAGCCATATCCGTGGAGTCGTATTGAGGCCTAGCAACTGATGAAAAACCTTGTGCACCATGACCCTGGGGAGAAGACGCATTCATATCCTTGGAATTACTGTTCTTGTTCTGATCAGATGCTTTTGTAGTAAGTTTTGGCATGGCAGATGGTATCGCAAATTCAGTCTCTTTAATTATTTCCTGATCAGAACAAGAGCAATGCGACTCGGATGTCGGCCTGTCCAAATTATGGCGCTTCTTTTTCTTACTTTTGCATTTGTGCGAACGGGTTCTTTTAACAGATTTGTGAACCTGAGACCCATCCGTGTCCATCCCAGATTCGCTGGAGGCAATTGTTACAAAATTAACAGCCGGTGGAACCATGATGGGAGCCATCATAGTCCCACCCGGATCATCCGGCGGGTCGCCCATCAAGAATGAGTAAAAAAAACTTACCCTAAATAGTTTTAACTATGTACACTGATAAATTATCAAAAAATACAATAAATACAACTATATTTACACAAATAAACACTGAATAATCTCCAAAAACTTAATATTAAAATTAGAGCAAGAAAAACCACGTCCTTCCAGGTTCGAAATTTCCCCGCCTTTTTTCTTTTCAAGATTTACAAAATATTATTAATAAAATTGACAGCAATAACGAGGCGTGACATAAAATTTGTGAATAACGCCACAGTTTTTTAATCTGTGGATTTTGTAACTTGAATTTTAATCTGTTCTGTGGTACAAAATATAAAACGAAGAAAAAAATGTGCATCGTACAAATTCGCAAGAAATTTATTATTTAAAAATCATAATATTATGTACCTAATATAGGGATTTATTAGCAAAATACTAATTTCTTGAAGAGACAGACTTGTTAAGTGAAGGAAGTACGAATGAAGAGTATTATAATTGGTAAGTTATTATCGCATAGGTATTTGGCATGTAGAGAAGAAAATATTGCTAACACCGCAGCACAGTTTATTGCGAGCTGTTGGGGAGTGACTCCACGGCCTGATTGATTGTGGGTGAGGAGTATTCATCTCCAGTTTTGTTGTTCCGGCTGGCTGGAGAGAACGCCGACGAGGAATAATCTCCCGCCTCTGTGCTTGACCGGCTAGAGTGGCGCGAAACTGCTTGTGTTATGGCTTATTATGGTGGTTAGCATAACGGATATATAATACTTTTCTTTTGTAAAGATATAATATATATATCCATGACATATGATGATGTCATCTAGATCCATTCAGAAGATTTTGTGTGAACGAGTAACAAACACATGAGACATCCATTCTTAGAAACTAACGCGTTTATGATATTAGTAAGATGTGACTGTGTCAAATAACTATCACATTAGGTTAATAAGACCTGTAATGATAGTGTTAAGTTCTTAACCCTCTTGCTCCTACTGTGTCTTTAACGACACACTACATTTTAAACAATATAGACATCTATGCAGATAGTTTTAAAGTTTTAAATTAATAGTGCAAAAAAATATATACAGGAGTAAGTGGGTTAAGTAAATAAAATATAAACAAATAATAAATAAACTGGCCAAGTGCGAGTAGGATTCACCGATGAAGGGTTCCGTAGCAGCAAGTTACATAATATAAAAGTTCTTGTAGTTCGTTGTAACTTAAATTGTGATTTGCGGTTTATAACGTATTTAGAAAAAACTAATTTTATTCTAATTATTATATCAAACCAATTTTCGGTGGAAGTTTGCATGGTACATCATAATATATTATTTCTACATTTATCATTCCCTTATTTTAAAAGTTACAGGCGAACACACATTTTTCCACTTTGGAAGCGTGAAAATCTTAATACGGTTCACCAAATACATCTGCTTACCAAGTTTGAACATTGTAGTTCTTATAGTTTCAGAGAAAAGTGGCTGTGACGTACGGAAGGACACACATGACGAATCTATAAGGGTTCCGTTTTTTGCCATTTGGCTACAGAACCCTAAAAATCATCAACATAATATAAATTAAGTAGTTAAAGCTTTTTTTAAAACGAAGTAAGAAGATGAGCAAGACGCTTTCCTGATGGTAAGAGATAACAACCCCGCCCGAACGCTGCCCGTAATTAGTACAGTGCTACTACCTAGTATTTTAGAAATGTAAAATTCTGGGTGCAGTGTGTTCTTAATAGAGAGTCATAAGATGTTAAGACTTCAGCCCAGTAATTTCACGAGCTACAGTGCCCTCCTACTGAAACACATCACTGCTCAGGTAGAATAACTGGCACTGTTGGGGCACCACCTAGCTGCATTGCTAGCTGTATTGTTAGATCAATCACACTTTACCTTTATCATTTATGGAGCTAGGCGTTACCTTGCGGAAATCCATCACAACAATTACCAGCCATTATTTAATATTTAGTGTTAATTCCGCTCTAAATTTCTGAGTCTAAGTAAGTTTTTAAGAGATGGCGAGGAATTCAAACGTTACCAAAATAGTAATTAGTATTAATCCCACCACCGAGTGCACCACCCGCCCTCCCGCATATGCATGCATTAAGGGTTATAACTATTTGTCAGTGTTAGTTAAGTGGTTACGCGAAACTTAGCTAGAATAAAGGATACGAAACGACGACGACAACGATGACAAACCGCTGCCGGACTCTACGCAAAAATAGACTACAACGCTGACACGTGTTTCGCCTCTACACGAGGCACTTTCAGAGAGATGTTCACTCGCCGACCGCTGGACAGCGGCGGGTAACACAGGGAGGGGGGGGCTTAACATAAAAAAGACGTGGTAGGTGTTCTTTTGCTTCACACCCTGTCCAACGGTCGGCGAGTGAACATCTCTCTGAAGATGCCTCGTGTAGAGGCAAAACACGTGTCAGCGTTGTAGTCTATTTTTGCGTAGCGTCTGGCAGCGGTTTGTCATCGTTGTCGTCGTCGTTTTATATCCTTTATTCTAGCTAAGTTTCGCGTAACCACTTAACTAACACTGACAAATAGTTATAACCCTTAATGCATGCATATGCGGGAGGGCGGGTGGTGCACTCGGTGGTGGAATTAATACTAATTACTATTTTGGTAACGTTTGAATTCCTCGCCATCTCCTAAAAACTTAGTTAGACTCAGAAATTTAGAGCGGAATTAACACTAAATATTAAATAGTAGCTGGTAATTGTTTTTACCTTTATCATTCAAATTGTGTATTATCTTTGTAGCGCTATAATATAATCATAACATTGATTATTTGTTGCAGGAAACAAACATTTGTGTCTATCAAGAGATCAATCAATATGGAAGACAAACAAATTACAACAAATCAGAAGGACTTTGGTGATATAGAAATAAAGCAAGAGCATGATATATGTATGCAAGATAGAGTTGAATCTGACTCTGAACTAGTAAATATACGTGAAGATATAATACTCAAAATAGAATATCAGGAATTATATCGAGACCATATCATAAAGGATGAAATAGTTATTGGACCAGAGGTAATACAACAAACTTGTACGAACACTGATTCTGTTTCAATAGATGCGGCAGATTGTGATGACAACTATGATACTGTAAGCCTGAGAAAACGCAAACAAAATGTTATTGTAAAAGCTAAAAATTATAAACACTACACATGTGATATATGTAAGAAAGTTTTTGTCTACAAGTGTACCTTACAAAATCATATTAAGAGTCATGACCCTGATTCTATTAAAATATTATCTTGTAAGCTTTGTGAAAAGGCATTTTCAACAAAAGCAAGTTTAAAAATTCACGTTGATAGGTTCTGTCCTGCGTACAAAAAGCCAGTTTCATGCAAGTTATGTAATAAGGTTATATATTCACAAGACTATCTAAACGGACACATGAAATATCACTGTTCCATGAACAAAAACAACTTAAAACCAGTATCATGTGAGTTTTGTAATAAGGTTATAGCTTCACAAACAGGTCTAAACAGACACATGAAATATCACTGTTCTATGAACAGAAACAAATCAAAACCAGTATCATGTGAGCTTTGTAATAAGGTTTTATCTTCACAAGTTAATCTAAACAGACACATAAAATATCACTGTTCTTTAAACAAAAACAACTCAAAACCAGTATCATGTGAGCTTTGTAATAAGGTTATGTCTTCACAACAGAACTTAAATCTACACATGAAATATTATTGTTCTATGAACAAAAACAAATCAAAATCAGTATCATGTAAGCTTTGTAATAAGGTTATATGTTCACAAACTAATCTAAACAGACACATGAAATATCACTGTTCTATGAACAAAAACAACTCAAAACCAGTATCGTAAATTTGTCACAAAATAATATCATTGTTGTGATACACAAGTTTGTGTATCTAGGATCGCAAATCAGTGATGATGGTGACTGCGAGCAAGAAGTGGTCAGGAGGTCACAAATGGTTAAATCAGCGGTGAAAAGACTCGAAAGGATCTGGCAGAATAGAAGCATTAGTCGGAACACGAAAAAGAAGCTAATGCAGGCCCTTCTCGATCTTCCTGTATGCGTCGGAAACCTGTACAAGTCTCGAATACGATCGAGGATTGACGCGTTCAAAATGTGGTGCAGGCGCAGAATGTTGAGAATATCCTGGACGGAACGTCGCACAAACGAGTCAATCCTCAGAGAACTGAATGTTAAAACCAGGCGTTCAACAATCTGCCTGCAGAGAGTCCTCAAATTGTTCGGACACACCGTCAGACGCGAGCCAGACAGTCTGGAGAGACTTATCATTACTGGCAGTGTCGAAGGGAAGAGAGGTAGAGGGCGCTCACCCACGCGATGGACGCATGTAACCCAGGATGCTACGGGAGCCACCCTACGAGCGACAATCCAAATGGCGCAGGACCGGCATCGATGGAAGGAAGTGGTGTCAAAGCTGATGAGACACCATGACCACGTCCCTCAGTCGTGAGGCTCCGACCAAGAAGAAGAATATCATTGTACCGTGAATATGAACAAACAATAAAATGCAAGTGGAGTGCAATGTCAGCAGCGCCGGATCTAAGAGCGAGCAAGCCGAGCCCGCGCGCGCCCGGACTATTCGGAGGGCGGACAATACAGGACACGGCAAATACAAACGTGGCAGGCGAACATACGGCAGCCATTCTACCACTAACGCAACATTGAAAACTGACACCTACAGTACATGTGTGCCGCAATCACAATACCAATATTTCATATACTCTTCCATTGAAAGAAAGAAAGAAAGAAAGAAAAAGATTTATTTACAATAACATATAAAAAAACAGCATACAACAAAAATAGAGTAGGTACTTATATTATGTTATTGTAAAAAGTATTGTAACATTTTACTTTCATACTAAAATAATTAAGTACCTAATATTATCATTAGTTCGTATGACAACCCTACTCTTCCTTGCATATTATATTCATTCAAAAGGTTGCCTGGAAGAGATCGCTTTGAGCCGCCCATTGTAGACCAAACTTATTATGTATCTAATTTTAAGTTAATCATAATATGTAATTAGTTTGTGTTTATTTTTATTACAGTGTTTTGTAAATATGTTGGTCCACAATAAAGAGTACTTCTATTCTAATTATTCAGAACATTCCCACGGAATTTTTTATTTAATTTTTTTATTTAGTGTATGCTGTCCCAATGCTAGGCACAGACCTCCCCCAAGTCTCTCCACGTGTCTCTATGCTGCGCGACCTCATTCAGATTCAATATTAAATTGATTTTGATTTTTCTAGAAAAAAATTTAAAAAGATTTTAATTCACATATTACATGTTGTTGTATATGATGTTAGTTACTTGATCCTACGAGGTTGGTTCAAAAATAACTTTGTATAAATTACTTAATATAATAAAAACTACATTTAACTAAAACAAATCAAAACCTGTGTCTTGTATAGTAGAGAAACATTCGATCATTTTTTGTTATGAGATGCTACGAAGTGCGCGCGGGTTCACCAGTACATTATAATATAGAATAGAATAGAATAGAATAATTCTTTATTGCAAACCAAACAATTACAAAGTAGCTTAATGAACTAGATATCTTAATGCTAGGTAAACAATTGGCGGTCTAATAATATTATTGTTACCGATGTATGCTCGCCTCACGCTCCTCGCCATCTGAAATCATATAAATAATATAAATTAGTAAATATTTAAATAAATTAAAGTAATTAAGAATATACTTACCTTGTTGCGCTATTTTATTGCCTATGTTTACGCGAAGATGCTCCACGATGGTGGCTGCAAATGTAACTTGTTTGTTAACAATAAATATAGCTAGGTAGATGTGCAAGCGCATGGGCCACCGCGCAGTCCCCGAAATGAGTCAGTCATACTCTCATCTATGAGTCAGTCGCGCTAAGGATCCGTAGACGCACGCCCGCACGCCGTGCGTTTGCACATTTACCACGCGATTCACCATAATTTGCCATTTTCAATTTCTACTCATACGAACCAGTGACCCCGCCGTCTACAAAGTGGTCCTTCGGCCGGATCAATCGTCTATCTATCGTATGAACTATTGAACAATTGAACATGGCACACGTTCCGCGTAAACCCCGTAAACGAGGCACTAAACCGGATCACAGTGATACTGCAGGAGAGTTACCCGACCTGCCAGCTTCTTCGTTCAAAAGCGAGCGAATTCAGGTCGAGGTGTACGACAGTGGTCCAACATCCATGAAGACGTCATCATCTGCCGCTCGACGCCGTCAGCTCGAGCTCGAGGCGGAAGCCGCAAAGGCGCGGCTACAAATTGAAGCAGCTGAAGCCCAAGCAGCCGCTGCGGAGGCCCAGGCCAAGGCCAAGGCCGCCACAGCCCAGGCCCAAGCGGAGGCCATGGCAGCCACCGCTCAGGCTCAAGCAGAAGCAGCACGAGTGAAAGCCAACGTCACAGCGGAGTTATTGGAAAAACAACTTGCCGCCGACGTCGCCGACTTGGATTCCAGAAGGTCTCATCATTCCTCGATAAGTAGGCTAAATAATGTAACCGACTGGCTTAACAATACCGCCGAACATGCCACGCAAGTACATGTTCGCACAAATGATCAAGCCAACAACATAGATAAGCTTGCTTGCGCCTTAAAAGAGGCAATTGTAGACTCTTCGGCACTGCAAAATAAACAACTGTTAACCAGGCTAGCCACATCTAAAGATTTACCGCTTTATTTCGGCGACCCAATGGAGTGGCTTCAATTCAAAGAAGCCTTTATAGAAAGCACAAAGCTTTGCCATTACAGTGATGCTGAGAATTTGTGGCGCTTGCGAAAATGCCTTAAAGGTGATGCTAAGGAAGCCGTCACTGCGCTCCTCATTGGAGGTACATCACCGCAAGTCGTCATGGACACCTTAGAACTACGCTTTGGTATGCCAGAGAATATTATTAATAAGATAATGTTACAACTGAAACGCATGCATCCGCTGGTAGCCGCATATCAACAGGAATTAATTCCTTTTGCTATTAAAATAAGGAATTACGTCACAGCAGCAAAAGCTCTTAAACAAAGTGATTGTTTACGCAGTCCTGAGCTATTCACTATAGTAGCAGCGAAACTGCCCTCTGTGCTACTGTCGAAATGGACTGATTTTCATGATGTAAATCAAGGCGAGATTCCGCGATTAGAGTTGCTGAGTGATTTCCTTTTTAAGGAAGCAAATAAAGTCGCACAATCAGGCGTGAGCCACATTAACACGCAAAACAGCAAGAAACCAGCTGATAACCGCGAGCACAAGCCGATCGCACACAATGTATTGCTGAACACGGGTGAGTCATCACAATGCAATTTCTGTCGCAAAGGGGTGCATAGACTGTCGTTGTGCCCGCGCTTTAAGCGCGCCATGCGCAGGGATCGGTGGAGGTATGCCCGCACGGCAAGATTATGCTACAAATGTTTAGCGCCTCTTCATAAGGACTCCGAGGTGTGCCCCGCTAATAACTGCAGCATAGACGGCTGTAATCAGCCGCACCACAGTTTGCTGCATTGGATCAAGTCCGGTGAGAAATGTAAAGATAGACCGGACGATGAACGCACGGACGACCAGAACACTGAGAGTGTAAACCACACCGTTACGTCACAGCGACCTAAAGTACTATTGAAGGTGGTGCCGCTGACCGTCCACGGGCCCGCCGGTGCACTTCACGCGCACGCTCTTCTCGACGACGGAGCCACCGTGAGCCTGATCGCCGCCGACCTGGCTGACGAGCTGGGTCTCACCGGCCAACCTGAGAATATCCGCATGCGCAGCGCGTGGGACAATAGTGAGATAAGTTGTGAAACGCAAGTGTTAAACATAAAAGTCACTAACAGTGAAAATAAAATGTTAAGTGTACGTGCGCGTAAAATTAAAGAATTAAGTTTGCCCGAGCAAACTATGATCTATAATATAGATTTTAATAGATTTGGTTTAGATGTTGAGACTGATGTTAAAAATAACTTCTGTAACTGTAATGTTAAACCTACTCTGTTAATAGGACAGGATAATCATCACCTTATCGCACCCATCAATTGTTATCGCGGCGAGGAGCGTGAGCCGTACGTCACCCGGACCGAACTAGGTTGGTGTGTTCACGGAAGCTTGGTAAGTGACGTCACTCATAATAGTAACTCACTCTCGTCTCGCGACTGTTGTATTTACGATAATAATTGTAGTGAACCGGTTGTTAATGTTTTTCATTTGTGCGTTAGTGATGATGATATTACGGGAAAAAATCCCGCTGTTGAAACCTGCTACCCTTCTGCTCGTTCCCCGGATAAAATAAATGAGCCTGATGTTAAGCAGTATTGTGATTCTGCTCGCCATTTAGACGAGCTGCACGATGAAGTCCGGAGGTCGTTCCTTCTGGACTCAATAGGTATCGGAACGAAGTCTCGTCGTAGTCCAGATGACGTACGCGCGGAGTCTATAATAGATAATACCGCTGAACTTCGCGAGGGACACTGGTACGTAGGTTTGCCGTGGAAGGCTGATGACCAGTGCATGCCCGATTCCTATTCTAATGCGTTACGACGGCTAAGATTAGTTCAGAAAAAGTTACTAGCTAATAGTGATTATGCACATCGTTATCACGATAGGATGCATCATTTGTTTATAAACGATTACGCTAGGGAACTTATAACTATAGGTAACGACAGTGCTGTGTATAATGAGCGCGTGTGGTATCTACCTCATTTCGGTGTTGAGGAGGTAGTTCGACGACGAACAAGTAAACACGTACTGCAGTCTGTCTCTTGATTTTTAATTGATTTTTTGTGTAAATAGCTCACTGATCTTTTTAAACTTATTACCAAACGATTCATTACGCTAAGGCAGTTTTCGGAAGTGATAAGTGGTGAACCAAATCAACCTGTGTGCGGAAATATCGATGAAACTTAGTGCAAATTCTTAAGCAGAGTATAACCACTACCCACTTTAAAAAACTTAATTACTTGCGCTGTCAAACCACGTCATAACTCCTGCGCAACTACTACAATAAATTCGACACTTCGTTCATCGCATCAATAGCCGAACGGTTCGGAGGCCCGGACTGAAATCCTAAGTACGCCAGTTCGAATCACGGTGGTGTTAAACTTTTTGCGCCTAATTTTTTGCTGTTTTATCTTATACTTGCTACAAATATGGCGACAAAGTGTGACGGATGCGGTAAACTCATACAGACACTGTATTTTATGGAATGCAGCAGCTGTCAAAAAATGTTTGATTTATTATGCTTGAGTATGGACAAGGACACTTTTAAAAATCTAACTCAGGATTTTAAAGATAACTGGCTCTGCCCGCTTTGCTCCTCCTCGAAGCCAAAGAAAGATAATACGCACACCCCTGTCCGGAGCCCTGCTGTGGTAACCAAGCACAACCTTAACGACACCTACACATCTAGTGGGCACCATGTCAACAAGGAGCCCCGCGGGAGCCGTACCACAGATCGGAATTCGGAACCGAAAGCATTAGACAACAACACAGATTTAATTTTAACAGAAGTCAGGAAACTGCGTCAAGAAGTTACGCAACAGCACTCTGATATGGCTGCTAGGGTTGCCACACTTACCGAAGTTGTGGAACACAAGATGGCTGAATATGACCAACGACTCTTAGCGAAAGATTACGAAATTCTTTCCTTGAAAGAGTCACTTGCAGAAATGCAAGCGAGGTTTGAGGCGCAGGAACAAAAATATATGAGCAACGAAATAGAAATAGCTGGCATTCCAGAAACTGAGAATGAAAACCTCTACCATATTGCTCTTACTGTAGCGCAGACCATTGGGGCTGGTCTCACTGAAACTGACCTGGATGAGGTAGTACGTGTTGGACCGAGACGCCCACTCACTGGCACTGCACGCCAGGAGAGACCAAGACAAATAGTGGTCAAGCTCACACGTCGCGTAAAACAGACCCAGTTTCTACGCGCAGCTAAATCTCGCCGTAATTTAACTTCGGAGAACATCGTGCCCGGCACTGCAACCCCCGTGTATAATAATGAACGGCTCACAAAATCTAATCGGCATCTCTTTCGTGAAGCGCGATCACGGTGCCGTCTCCACGAATTCCGATATTGTTGGGTACGAGACGGAGCCATCTACGCCCGCAAAGCAGAAAAGAGACCCGCCATCCGCATACGAAGCACAGAAGACCTCGATCAACGTGTTGGCCCAGCAGTGGAGTTGCAACCAGGCACTTTGTAACACCGAAGTCTTCACGTCACCTCTATTATTAAAATCAATTTGTATTACTTTCATAGGGATACTGGCTATTTCTGCTTTTTTCATTGACTGCTCCTCAAGTTTTCATTGTTTGGCATGGTCGCAAAATGTATTCGGTAATGTGTTCCTTTATAATATAATATTGTATTCTGCTGTTACTCTCTGTCTGCGTCTGACACTCACTTCGACCACTGATCAAATCCATCTCGTTTCTTGTCTAACAACTGATCAACTATGGCATTTATTGATGTAGTAAATGAAGTGGACAATTCTTTCAATATTGAGTGTCAGACGAAAGATTTACTCGAAAACTGTAATGAAATTCTAGTTGACGATTACAAATTTACGTTACTAACTTTTAACATCCGCAGCATCCACAAGAATCTTGACTCTTTCCGGGTAGCGCTTAGGAGACTCAACAAGAGCTTTGACGCCATTGTACTCACAGAGTGCTGGCTTGGCTATAATGATACGGTTGGCCAGTTGCCGGGTTATATATCTCACAAGACTACAAACAATCTTAACCAGTCTGGTGGCGTAGTAGTTTATATTAATAATCGTTGGGACGCTTGTGTTCATGAGCCCCCTATTCAAGAAGCCGAATGTCTTGTTGCACAGCTCTCTAATCACACATCCATAGTAGCCATATACCGCTCACCGTCATTTAAACAGATAAACAACTTTTTGCTGTCAGTGGACTCAATTTTAGCCTCCCAAAAAACTTGGCCTACTTTAATCCTTACCGGGGACATCAATATAAACACACTGGCAACAGAGAATATTAATTACATGAGTAATGATTACTTGTGTCTTATGGCCGAGCACGGCCTATTACCCGCAATTACCGAACCAACACGAAACGCCTCTTGTCTGGATCACATATTCCTGAAGACTAGCGCTAGCAGAGCAGTTGGTCTGGTTTGTGATGTCGATATTACAGATCACCGACTAGTTATGTTAGGAGTAAGTAATGATCCGAATAAAAAGGAAAAACACCAAAATAATAGATTAGTCTCTGTCACAAATACTGCTGATGTTCGGGACGAGCTGGCGATTACAGATTGGTCTACAATCACCTCATGCAATGACGTCAATTTAGCACTTGGCCTGTTTGACAAGAAAATCTCAGATGCTGTTTGTAAACACACTAAGAACAAACTAATCCGACGCTCCTCATACGCTATAAAACCCTGGGTAACACCATGTTTAATAAAGTGCATGCACAAGCGAGACAAGCTTCATCTTGAAGTCAGAAAGCAGCCAAAAAATCTGAAACTTCTGCAAGAATACAAAAGGTACCGAAATGTTTTCACGAACCTAATGCACAACCTTAAAAAGGAACACGAAAGCGCGGAACTCAATAAAAACAGACACAATCCTAAAAAGCTATGGGAAACTATAAAAAACATTAGTGAAAAAAGTGACCGTAAAAAACCCTCAACAAACTTGCTTCACTGTAAAAACTCACCAAAAGAATCTCTGAACAACTGTAATGAATACTTTTCCGGAGTAGGAGAGAATCTTGCTAACGAACTCTTAAAAAGGCATAACATGAGTCCAGAAAGCTTAGCTGCCCAACTAAATCTTGGAGACCCCTCTACACAGAGCCTCTTTTTGCAGCCTACTGACACGGTCGAAGTGGAGAAACTCATAATCAAGTTGAAGAATGGCAGCTCACCCGGCAAGGACGGCTATTCGGTCAATTTAATAAAAGAAATTAAAGGTGCTATACTAGAACCCCTAACGCACATATATAACTTAAGCCTTGCAAGTGGGGTGTTCCCGGAAGCATGGAAAATCGCAGTAGTTGTCCCAATTTATAAATCTGGTGCCACCAACAAACCTGAAAATTATAGGCCAATCTCCCTCCTCGGTATTTTCTCCAAAATTCTGGAAAAGCTCGTTAATAAGAGACTTACTGGATTTTTGGAGAAAAATAGACTTCTTGCGCCCCAGCAGTATGGATTTAGGACAGGAAAGTCTACTGAAGATGCTGTATTGTCTTTGGTGGATCAAGTGGGTGACTCTCTTGATGAAAATCGAAAATGTGTCGGAGTCTTCCTAGATCTTGCAAAGGCTTTTGACACAGTTTCGATTCCCCTTCTTCTAAGGAAACTAGAACATATGGGAGTTAGAGGACTGCCCCTTAGATGGTTCGAAAGCTACTTGACAAACAGGCGTCAATCATTAAGTTTATGTGGGGAAATCAGCGAGGAATTACCAACCGTCTATGGTGTACCCCAAGGTAGCGTTCTTGGGCCTACTCTTTTTATAATTTATATGAATGACATCCAGCGTACGATAGATGAAAAAACCAATATTATTTGTTACGCCGACGATACAGTAGCATTGTTCCATGGAACATCGTGGGACACCACTCTCAAAAAGGCTGAGGAAGGCATGAAAATAATAAAAAATTGGCTGGATCATAATCTACTAACCCTTAATGCAAAGAAAACTCAGTACGTCTGTTTTCATAAAACGCAAGCATCCGCGCCTAAGAACTCAACGTCCTTAAAAATCCATGCAGCTCACTGTAAAGCCACACTCTGTAATTGCGAAAGCCTAAAATCAGCCCAAACAGTCCGCTACCTTGGTGTCGAAGTTGATGATAGACTTTCTTTTAAACAGCACTTGACTTTCACTGCAAAGAGAGTGAGGAAGCTCACGTTCGTCATGAGATTGCTGCGGAACTCTGCTGATGGCTGGGTTTTACGACTTGTGTACACGTCTTTATGTGAGTCTGTCTTGGGATACTGTATTGCTGCATGGGGAGGAGCTGGTGTGACATTCATGCTAGGGTTAGAAAGAGCGCAACGATCAGTGCTCAAAAAAATGTACAAAAAACCATATAGGTACCCCACCTTGCAACTGTATGCTGAAGCCAAAGTTCTGAGTGTCCGTCAGTTATATATTCTTAGAGCTTGCTTAAAACACCACCCTGTTGTGCGGAAAGCCGCAAACTATCAAACATTATTAACAAAGCGAGTATTTAGGCCCACAAGACATTTTGTACGTACAAATTTTGCAAGAAGACTGCCTAAGTTTATGTTGCCATACATTTACCAGATGACTATGAAACATGTAGATTTCAAAAGTTGTACCTTGAACCAAGCTAAGTTTAAAATTAACAAATGGCTGCTGTCACTATCCTATGCCGATACAGAGAATGTGCTTAAAATATTGCAGTAAAATAAATCATAACTTTAAATAGTAATTTGCCAGTCAAAGTATATTTGTTATAAACAGAGAACAATATCTAATAATTATTATTATACACATTAGTTGAGCTTAGGTTGATCACATAGCTGTATGCCTTATAACTCTGTAACTATTCATATTATATTTATTTTTATAGTTATACCTAATATACATATTTCCAAAACTGTCGTCACAGATAAAAGAATACTAGTACTGTCGTCGAACTTTTCTGTTGATTCATAATATTATTGTAAAATGCATAATTCTGAACCCTCGAGGAACCCACGAGACAGGCTATGGCCTAGTGTGGGGTCCAATAGTAAATAGAGATGAATTGTAAAACACTGTTTTTGGTTAATAAATATATGTTATGTTTATATGTTTATAACCCGAACAAAAGGAAATTACGTTTAGTGTTTGATGCAGCCGCAAAAACAAAGAATTACTCTCTAAATGATTTCCTTTTGCAAGGGCCCAATCTGTTACAGTCTCTGCTAGGTATCATGTTTAGGTTCAGGGAAAACCCTATCGGCATAATAGGAGACATTGAAGACATGTTCCTACGCATTAAAATTAGAGACAGCGATACTCAAGCATTGCGTTTTTTATGGCAAGATTTATTGTACACTGATTTAGGGTCACCTCCAGGCTCTAACGACGCTCCAGTGGGAGCGGCGCCACCTGGAGGAGACAAAATAAAAGAATGCGTTATGACTTCATTGATATTTGGTGCTAACTGTTCGCCATTCATAGCACAATATGTCAATCAAGTCAAAAACACGGAACCATTCATAAATACAATGCCCGACGCCGTCACTGCGATAAGACGCAACCAATATATGGATGATTATATAGACAGTGTGAGCGACATAAGTACCGCCATGCAACTCATTCACGACATCTCATTCATAAATCAAAGTGGCGGTTTTAAGATGCGCAACTGGCTCAGCAATAATAGTCACGTGCTTGACAACACACCTAGCGACGTTATCAGTGATAAGGCGGTCCGGTTTAATGTTGAGGGACGCTCGGAGCGTACGCTAGGCTTGTTGTGGTTTCCCAGTAGTGATACGTTTGCATTTGACCTTTCTTTAAAACGTATTCCGCAAGACATTTTATTATATATGAAGAAACCAACAAAGCGTGAATTATTGAGTATAATTATGTCAATTTTCGACCTGCACGGTTTTTTAAGTCCATTTACAATTAAATCTAAAATTATTATGCAGGAAGTTTGGAAGTTAGGCCTAAAATGGGATGAACAAATTAGTAACAAATTATTTATGTCATTTAAAAGTTGGTTGGAACAATTAAAATCAATGCCGAATATTCGCATTCCTAGGTGTTATTTTACTATGAATGAGTCAGATGCATCGGCGTGCCCCACGGGTGCGAGTGAGACAACGCTACAATTGCATTTATTTTGCGATGCCTCGCCGTGCGCTTACGCAGCCGTCGCGTACTGGAGACGCGTTGATAACAATGGGCTAATTAGCGCCTCGTTTATTGTTTGCAAAAGTCGAGTTGCACCATTGAAATACATTTCTATTCCTCGGCTCGAGCTACAGGGGGCGCTCTTGGCCTCCCGGTTAGCTGAAACAATCAAAAAGGAGCATAGATTAAAACCAGTAGCTACCTTTTATTGGACGGATTCAACAGTTGTTTTACACTGGATCCGTAACGAAAATAGAAACTATAAAGTTTTTATAGCTAATAGGCTGGGTGAAATAGATGAATTGACAAAAGTTCACGAATGGAACTATGTTCCTACTGAATTAAATTTAGCAGACTTAGCTACGAAATTAAATGATTACGACTTACGTGGTGACTCCTCCTGGTTCTCTGGCCCCTCCTTCTTGTACCGGAACCCGGAGCAGTGGCCGCGCCAACCTGAAACATAAAAAAATACGATAAATAATGAAACGCTTGAAGAGGTACTTACCGTAATTGATACTCACAACGATGCGCGTGATTTACCCGTCCCGGAGCCGACTAGGTTCTCCTCCTGGATGCGGCTACTTCGTTGTGCTGCTGCCGTTTTATTATTTATCGCTAAATGTCGTAAAGAAATAACTCACCGCATTAACACAAAGTTAATGAAACAGGCTGAGTTATTATTGTTGCGTCAATCTCAATCACAATCATTTTCGCGAGAAATTGACCTGTTGAATAAGAATGACCCGATCAACCGTGATAGTCGATTACGTTCGTTAACACCTTATGTTGACAGTGATGGACTCTTACGTGTCGCAGGAAGAATTGACGCTGCGACACAAGTCGCCGAACACGTAAAATCGCCCATCATTCTAGACGGTAAACATCATACGGCTCGCCTCATTGTGAAGTACAAGCACGAGCGAGCGGCTCACGGTTTTAACGAACTCGTAGTAAATGAACTTCGCCAGACTTACTGGATAGTCAATTTGAGGCCGACCGTACGCAGGGTAGCTTCGCAGTGCTTATTATGTCGCATTAGAAAAGCGACCCCGAAGCCCCCGCGACTAGGCGACTTGCCTATCCAGCGTATGACTCATCATAGGCGCCCGTTTACTATGACCGGCGTTGATTTATTCGGTCCCATAGAAGTCACCGTAGGCAGAGGCAAGCAGCGACCGAAACGGTACGGGGTGCTGTTTACGTGCTTGACAGTGCGAGCTATACACATTGAGATAGTAGCTACACTGTCAGCGGACTCATTGATTATGGCCCTGCGCCGTATGGCCGCGCGCCGCGGTTGGCCGAATACTATCATCTCAGATAATGGGACGAATCTTAGAGGAGCTGACGTGGAGCTCCGAAAGTCCATCAAAGAGCTTAACGAGACACGGGTTGAAAATGAGGCCTTGGTCCACGGAGTGGCGTGGAAATTTATTAGTCCAGCCAGTCCCCATATGGGTGGGGCATGGGAGCGATTGATTCGCACTGTTAAGACTGCCCTTAAGGTTGTTCTCAAGGAGCGAGCCCCACGAGAGGAAGTCCTGACTACTCTTCTCGCAGAGGTGGAAAACATCGTGAATAGTAGACCGCTCACTCACGTTTCCGTAGACCCACATAGCCAAGAGGCTCTAACGCCTAATCACCTTTTATTAGGTAGCTCGTCGAATGTCCCCATTATCGGCACCTTTGATAATAGCGAATTATACAATATGAAGCAACATTGGCGCACCGCTCAGCGCCTCACAGACATGTTTTGGTCGAGATGGGTCAAAGAAGTGTTGCCTGTACTCATTCCGCGCTCTAAGTGGACCCGCGAAGGTCAGCAGCTCCGCGTAGGGGATATTGTTATTGTCGTAGACCCCGCGTCGCCTCGCAACTGTTGGCCTAAAGGCATAGTAGAACGAACCTATCCGGGAAACGACGGAAGGGTACGGGTAGTAGATGTACGAACCGCGAAAGGAGTTACTAGACGACCGAGCTCCAAAATTGCTTTACTCGAGCTCGACACACCAAAGTAGTTTTAATAAAAATGTTAGAATAAATTTAACGGTTTCATTGTATTGATTCGACGATGAGTGTCGCAGACGACACTAGGGGGGAGGATGTTACCGATGTATGCTCGCCTCACGTTCCTCGCCATCTGAAATCATATAAATAATATAAATTAGTAAATATTTAAATAAATTAAAGTAATTAAGAATATACTTACCTTGTTGCGCTATTTTATTGCCTATGTTTACGCGAAGATGCTCCACGATGGTGGCTGCAAATGTAACTTGTTTGTTAACAATAAATATAGCTAGGTAGATGTGCAAGCGCATGGGCCACCGCGCAGTCCCCGAAATGAGTCAGTCGCGCTAAGGATCCGTAGACGCACGCCCGCACGCCGTGCGTTTGCACATTTACCACGCGATTCACCATAATTTGCCATTTTCATTTCCACTCATACGAACCAGTGACCCCACCGTCTACAGTTCGGATGATCTGGATACATAGTAAACTGTTTGTTGCAGGCAATCAATAACTTGTGTTCTACTTACATAGTAGAGAAACCAACGACAATAAATAAAGAGGACTTTGATGATATAGAAATAAAGCAAGAGCATGATATATGTATGCAAGATAGAGTTGAATCTGGCTCTGAACTAGTAAATACACGTGAAGATATAATACTCAAAACAGAATATGAGGAATTATATCAAGACCATATCATAAAGGATGAAATAGTTATTGGACCAGAGGTAATACAACAAACTTGTACGAACACTGATGCTGTTTCAACAGATGCGGCAGATTGTGATGACAACTTTTATCATTGTACTGCAAGGCTTGAAGGGCTCAAACAAGATGTTATTGCAAAGGCTATAAATAATAAACGGTACACATGTGATATATGTAAGAGAGATTTCGTCCACAAGTATACATTACAAAGACATATCAAGAGACATGACACTGATTCTATTAAAATATTATCTTGTAAGCTTTGTAAAAAGGTATTTTCAACACAAACAAGATTAAAAAATCACATTGAGAGGTACTGTCCTACGTACAAAAAACCAAAACCATGCGAGCTTTGTAATAAGGTTATATCTCAAAAGAAATTAAACCAACACATGAAATATCACTGTTCTATGAACAAAAACAAATTAAAACCAGTATCATGTGAGCTTTGTAATAAGGTTATATCTCAAAAGAAATTAAACCAACACATGAAATATCACTGTTCTATGAACAAAAACAAATTAAAACCAGTATCATGTGAGCTTTGTAATAAGGTTATATCTTCACATAAGGATCTAAACAGACACATTAAATATCACTGTTCTATGAACAAAGAAAAGTCAAAACCAGTGTCATGTGAGCTTTGTAAAAAGGTTTTATCTTCAAGTCACTTAAATAATCACATGAAATATCACTGTTCTATGAATAAAAACAAATCAAAACCAGTATCATGTGAGCTTTGTAAAAAGGTTTTATCTTCACCATGTCAATTAAATCCACACATGAAATATAACTGTTCTATGAACAAAAACAAATCAAAACCAGTATCATGTGAGTTTTGTAATAAGGTTATATCTTCACAACATAACTTAAATAAACACATGAAATATAACTGTTCTATGAACAAAAACAAATCAAAACCAGTATCATGTGAGCTTTGTTATAAGGTTTTATCTTCACGATATGATTTAAATCAACACATAAAATATCATTGTTCTATGAACAAAAACAAATCAAAACCAGTATCATGTAAGCTTTGTAATAAGGTTATATCTTCTCAAAATGGCCTAAAAAGACACATGAAATATCACTGTTCTATGAACAAAAACTAAATCAGTTTGTAATAAGGTTTTATCGTCACGAAAAATCCTAAACATACACTATTATTGTTCCATGAACAAAGACAAAACAAAACTAAATCCAAAGCCAGTGTCATGTGGGTTTAGCAATAAGGTTATACAGGGTGTTTGGTAGAGGGTTAGACTAACATAAATGGGGGTTCGGGGCAAAAACTTGTTATCTTATCCCTCATTACAATGACATACTTAGTTGGTTATAATCGTATCAGCTTGTGAAATAATATGAGATGAAAAAGAAAATAAAAAACGAATGAAAATGGTTTATTTGAAATCATGTTCAAAAACAGCTCCTCTATGACGTATGCACGCCCGCCATCTACGGCGAATTTGTTCTGTAGTTCATGTTAGGATTGTTCTGAGTTGTTTGTAGCGTGATCTTTTTAAAAACGCGTCGTCAATTCTCGTAATTAATTCTTCTTTTGTGTGGATCTCCACCTCGTACACTAATTCTTTATCATGTCTCCAGACGTAAAAATCAAGGGGTGTTAGATATGGGGAACGTGCGGGCCATTCGAGCGGGCCACGTCTTCTTATCCAAGAATTTGGAAACACACTATCTAAGTGCTCGCGTACAATATTTCGGTAGTGAGCCGAGCAGCCGTCATTTTGAAAACTTATTCGTTTTAAGAAATGGATTTAAAAAAAGTTATGGGACTTAATATGTAGGATTTGGGCAGAAAACAAAAAAAAATCAAGGAGGGGTCTGGGATTTTTTTTGGCCAAGTTGTATTTGCCTCTTGGGGCCCCGAACCCCGCATTTAAGTTTGTCCAACCCTCTACCAAACACCCTGTATGTACACGTAGCGGTCTACACAAGCACGTGACGTATCAATGTTCCGTGAACAAAACAAAGCAACACCAGTATAATGTACGTATTGTAATAGGGTATTATTCAAGTTTATAAAAAGAACAGATAAAAAATGTTAAAACTTTGAAACAAATTTAAAAATTATTTTGCAAGTTAATGAACTCAAAACTAACATTATTGGTCTTCTTATTGCCTAAGCTATGTCGATTGTATGTATTTAGATGTTTTCTTACATGGAGTGTAATACCCTATTAGGTTATATCTTCACGAAATAAAACGAACAGCTACATGAACAATAATTATGATTCCACGAACAAAAGCTTTGTAATAAGGTGCTATCTTTATAAATTTGGAATTAAGCAAAATGGGGACCTATTGTATTGTAAAGATTAGATTATGAAACGTAATAAGTCTGGACGTTTTCCATTTTAGTCTAGAGACAGAGAAAGAAAAAAAATCAACTTGTAAAAAAAGAACAGTACAAATGCAAGTCAGGGCCTAAATTCTGGACAAAAAAGAGCAGGCGGCGCAGCAAAACGTAAGCAAAAAAAAAAACCTATAAACTCATTTTTATTTTCAATAACGCTACTTTGAGGCGCTCAAAAGATGCTAAATTAGAAAAAAATTAAGTTGCATTTGAGTTTGTACTGGCATCGTAAGAATTTAATCGTAAGATTTTTTTCAAAATTTTGTTAAAATTTAACAGTGGGCGCCAGCAAAACGAGAAGCTTGGACCGGAATAACGCCGCAGACTACCAACTGAGGGGTTTCGTTCAAAATTAGTCTGCATTTTATTATTTTTAATTGAGTGAAAAGCACTCTACTTGTTGTGTTCCCCCTCTGTTACTCTGTTGACAATGGCTGTGGCTGTGCTAGCAGCTCCTGCCAGTAATATCATATACGATGCTCCATATTATATGTGAACTTCTGACGCGTAATTAGTATTTAAGTAACTACTTGTAATTATTACTGATGTCTCTTTGTTCAACCAAATATTATTAAGTTTCTTAATGTACTTATAAAGAAAATAAATAGTTACCTGTATAAATGATATATTTGTGTTTTATTATTGACTAACTGCGCCCAGCGGTTTTACCTGCTGGACAGTAGAGCCTATTATGTTATTCCAGGGTCTAGGCTAACTCAATACCTACCTCAATACCTATACTAAATTTCAGTTCAACTAGTCCACCCGTTTAGGCGGAAAAGATTAACGAACATACATCATAGTAGTAGTGGGGGACTTTAGTGCAAAACCTGTTTTTTTCTTGCAGAAGCATGAAACTTGGCACATTGATTCCTTATGTCAAAATAAGCTGATTTCGATCGGTAGCCTAATGGAAGGGGCCCTCTGGTAGCGGGGAGGGGGGGTGGAGGGTGCGCTCCACCCGGCTTCATTAAAAAAATTCTGGAAGACCACGCATAGCTAACAGGTCAAGTTTGGTATCAATTTCGGATAAATCAAGAACGTAAATTTCATTTCTAGTATAAAAAAAGACATTTGTGATGATTTGTTTAACAAAAATATTAAATATTAGAATTACATAACTTCGTTTTTATTCTTCAAATTGCTGTAAATTCAAAAATACTAGTGTTTTTAACAAACAAAAAATATGTTGATAAAGTCTAGTTTATATAGATTAAAAAACATGTAACTTTATATTACTTTTCTCAAAACAAAACCGCATAAAAAATCTTTTACTGTCTCGGGCGGCAATTTTCTTCTTACCGCCATGGTAAGGGTTGTTAGTAAAAAACTTACTATTTCATGCAGAAGTTTTAAACTTGCCACAATTACTATTCCTCATGTTAAAATAAGCCTATTAGAATCGGTAGCCGTCGGGGTGAAAGGGGCGCCACCCAGCTTCACTTAAAAAAAATCTGGAAGACCAGGTATAGCTAATACGTCAAGTTTGGTATCAATTTCGAATAAATCAAGGATGTAGATTTCATTTCTGATATTAAAAAACGCATTTCGACGAATTTATTTTGGGTTTTTAACCAAATTAAAACACAAAAATATTATTTGGTTTTTTTTATTTAGAGGCACTTTAATTCTAAATTATAGTAATATTTTTCGACAAACAAATATTTTTTAAAAGTTTATTTCAAGCAGATTAAGTGATCGAAATGCTGGGGTATATTTGGCCCAACGTATAAGTATTGCCATTCAACGTGGCAATGCTGCCAGCATTCTGGGCACTCTGCCAACTGACAGTGGTTTGGAGCACTTGGATTTTCTGTAGATCGGCTTGTGGCCGATCTGTGGTTAATAAAAGTGTTCTTTACTGCTGTAGTAGCTGTAGTATTGTTAGTTTGTTTTTTTCAATAAAGGCATTTGCCACGAAAAAAAAGCAGATTAAATAAAATAGAACTTTTTTAATTATTTTAATAAAATTAACTCGTACAATTTTTTAAGAGACTAGAGTCGCTATTTGCTTCTCACCGCTGCGCTGCGTTGTAAACCCCCATCAACTGCACTATGTACATTCATTTAACATGTTATTGATATTAGAACTTGATATTGGCAAACATAAAATGCAGAAAAATCCTATGGGACATCATAATTTACTCTCTCTGAGACAAACTTTAAAAAAATAGGCGTGACAAAATGCAATCAAATCGCGGAACAGAAACTGCTAACCATTGTTATGAATTAAACTGTTTCAACAAAATCTAATGTAGCAAAATTATAAATACTCCAGGCGTAAAGCTTTTTTAAATCAGTATGTCACATTCCAAGACTAATTCTTCCAAAGAGTGTATTATATAATTATAGCTAAATAGTAGTCCATAAATTACGTGAGGTGTTTTTTTTAATTTTCTGTCCCTCCCTCCCCCCCTGGTGAGATGTTGTGAGATTTTATTCAACCCCCTCCCCCATCCCCCAATCTCACGTGAGATTTTATAAAATGTGGGTTTCTTACGTAAACACGTTGGATTGTTATTGTAAAAAGAAAAATAAAATTTGCTTCGTGCTTTTATTTACGACTAGTTAAGACCATAAATGGACCAAAATAATATTATTATTTTTTGTTTCAATCAGAAAATAAATTGCGTGATATTTGCCGAGACCCCCCCTCTCTCCAACGTAAGATTAGATGAGATTTGAATCGACCCCCTCCCCCCTTTAAACACCTCACGTAATTTATGGACGCCCCCATACATTTTAAGACCGTCTTCATGCAGTTTTGCATCAATCTTAGCAAACCGCCCTTCATTTTTATATTAAAACTCAGTTTCGGGCATAATATACTGGCCACCAAAACGATGTTAGATGAATAAAGTGTCCCTTTGTTTACTTCGTGCTTCTAAAACCAAGCAGGAGGCTGGACAAATAGCAAGACTCTTATCTTTCAACTGGCATAAAAGTGCCGCACATAAACCTGACTCTACCGGTATGGTTTAATATGATGTTTTGCGGTCAATGAAACTGCAGATCAAGCAGTAATTTCTACTCGACAATCAATAACTATGTAGGAAATACCTTATCACAAGAAAACACTATTTGGAAAATATACTTCTACTTCCATGATAGGTCTGTATACCAGCATTTGTTACACGCAGTTTACAAGGAACTTTGTTTGAGAGAGGCTAGGCATAATTTCTTGGTTAAGTCTTACCAATCGCCTCTTTTGGTTTTTTGGAAGCAAGAAGCAGATCACTCCTTTGCCTGACAACCTTTCAGTTGGCAGAATATTGTGCATGGGACTAATTAAATAAATAAATGCAAGGCTTATAATAATGCATCATAAAATGTTTTGAGCTATATTATTATTATATTATATATAGAGTATCCGTCTTGAAAAACAACATAACGATATAAATAAGCTGTAGGTAGGTACCAGTAGTATTTATAATTTTGCTACATTAGATTTTGTTGAAAAATAGATGCATAACTTTGGTTAGCCGTTCATTAATTAAAGAGATAAGACTTTCGCGCCTATTTTTTTAAAGTTTGTCTTAGGGAGAGTAAATTACGATGTGCATTTAATTTTTCTGCATTTTATGTTTGCCAATATCAAGTTCTAATATCAATAACATTTTCAATGAATCTACATAGTCGTATTTTGCAGTTGATGGGGGTTTACAACGCAGCGCAGCGGTGAGAAGAAAATAGCGACTCTAGTCTCTTAAAAAAAATTGTACCAGTTAATGTTATTAAAATTAATTAAAAAGTTCTATTTTATTTAATCTACTTGAAATAAACTTTTAAAAAATATTTATGTTTGTCAAAAAATATTACTATAATTTAGAATTAAAGCGCCTCTAAATAAAAAAAAAACTAAATAATATTTTTGTGTTTTAATTTGGTTAAAAACCCACAAAATGCGTTTATTAATATCAGAAATGAAATCTACATCCTTGATTTATTCGAAATCGATACCAAACTTGACGTATTAGCTATACATGGTCTTCCAGATTTTTTTAAGTGAAGCTGGGTGGTGCGCCCCTTTCACCCCCCCCTCCCCGCTCTCAGAAGGCTGTTTGCCGACGGCTACCGATTCTAATAGGCTTATTTTAACATGAGGAATAGTAATTGTGGCAAGTTTAAAACTTCAGCATGAAATAGTAAGTTTTTTACTAACAACCCTTACCATGGCGGTATGAAGAAAATTGCCGCCCGGGACAGCAAAAGATTTTTTTATGCGGTTTTGTTTTAAGAAAAGTAATATAAAATCATATATTTTTTAATCTACATAAACTAGACTTTATCAGCATATTTTTTGTTTATTAAAAAAACTAGTATATTTGAATTTACAGCAATTTGAACAATAAAAACGAAGTTACGTAATTTTAATTTTTAATTTTTTTGTTAAACAAATCATCACAAATGTCATTTTTTTATTCCAGAAATGAAATCTACGTCTTTGATTTATCCGAAATTGATACCAAACTTGCCCTATTAACTATGCGTGGTCTCCCAGAATTTTTAAAATGAAGCCGGGTACAGCGCCCCTTACACCCCCCCTCCTCGCTGCCAGCGGGGGTGCTACCGAGGGCTACCGATCGAAATCAGCTTATTTTTACATTAGGAATCAATGTGCCAAGTTTCATGCTTCTGCATAAAAATAACAGGTTAGACCCATACTTGTCACTTAGTGACTCCACTATAGGTGTACATTCTTACAAACTTTCGCGTTTATAAAATTGGTAAGATACTTCTACTATATATCTATGGATCAGTAATATATATAGGTTTTGAAATAAAGAAATTGTGAGCAAAATAAATAATTTTTTTTACTGGCAAATGCCTTTATTAAAAATTATTATTATTTTAATAAATATTATGTTGTACGTTATAATGTAATGCGTTGCGTCCTCGTGAAAGGGAATTCTTTCTATTCGTGAATAGCACTATTTAATGATTAACAAAATAATAATTATAAAATTGACAGCAATAACTAGGCGTGACATAAAATCTGCGAATAAGCCCTCAGTTTTTTAATCTGTGGATTTTGTAATTTGTATCTTGCTTAATTTTAATCTGTGGTACAAATAATAAAACGAAGAAAAATAAATGTACGTCGTACAAATTCGAAAGAAATTTATTAATATAAAATTATAATAATTCGTACCTAAGAGAGGGATTTATTAGCCACGGTAAACTTTACCGTGGCAATACTCTTAGAAATATTAATTTCTTGACTTGTTGAGTGAAGGAAGTACGAATAAAGAGTATAATAATTGGTAAGTCATCATCACATATTTGGCATGTAGATAAGAAAATAATGCTAACACCGCAGCACAGTTTATTGCGAGCTGTTGGGGAGTGACTCCACGGCCTGATTGATTGTGGGTGTTCCGGCTGGCTGGAGAGAACGCTGACGAGGAATAATCTCCCGCCTCTGTGCTTGACCGGCCAGAGTGACGCGAAAGCCGACAGCCCAAAACTTTTTGCTTAGTATCACTCATCATTAGATACCTACTTGCAGTGGCGTAACTACTCTATATTAGGCCCGTGGAAAATTCTTTGGAAGGGTCCTTCCTTCCAGTAAAAAATGTCACGTTATAATAAAAACGTTAAAGGTTAGAGAGGGAGGAGGTCCTGCGTCATAAAAGGGGGAGATATCACAGACGTTGGGTTTATGTTTTTCCTACAATTTTGAATACTTAAGATAAAAACTATCACGAGTGCTCGCCAGTGAGCGTCAGTTACTGCAGGCGTGAACTCCTGATGAAGGACATTGTAATTGTCCGAAACCGTAGTCGAGATATTCTCGACAATATTAGACGTGAGTTGTGCCGTTTTTGGTTTTAATTACTTAAGATAAACATTTTCATAATACATTACATTAGGTATACAATAAATATTTCACACAGCACCACCCAACCCCTAGCTAAGTAACTTAATGCTTGTGTTATGATGGTTAGCATAACAGATATGATACTTATATACTTTTCTTTTATAAATACATATTTATAATAGATACAGAAAGCCACCCAGACTAGAAACAAATATCTGTGGATCACACAAACATTTGCCCCATAGTCCCATGCGGGAATCCAACCCGCCTTCTGCGTTGCAGGCGGGTATTAGCCCACCGTGTCACAGAGGTTGTCATTAGTATAGCTCTTGACTGTTTTAGCAGCACACACCACAATAGCTTGCATATGGCAGATTTTTTTCTGATTCATTTGACATTTATCATTATATTTTGGATAAAAGTACATTAATCTTGATAAATTATAGTAATATGTTATTCTGATATGTAACTGATATTTTTACAGTGTCATCTAAATCCATTCAGTATATATTGTATGAAAGAGTAACAAACACACAACCAGACATCTACACTTACAAACTTACATGTTTATAATATTAGTAGGATGTAACTGTGTCAAATAAAAAGTAGATTTAAGTTATTACATTACAACACTATCACATTAAGTTAATAAGACCTGTAATGATAGTGTTAAGTGCTTAAGTCAATAAAATATAAACAATAATAAAAAGTCAGCAACATAATATAAATTTAGCAGTTGAAGCTTATCTTTTACAAAGAAGTTATAAGATGAGCAAGACACTTTCCTGATGGTAAGAGATATTGCTGCCCATAATTAGTACAGTGCTACCCAGTATTTTACAAAGGTAAAAATTCTGGGTGCACTGAGCCAACGCTTCTTACTTGAAAGTCATAAGATGTTAAGACACTTCAGCCCAGTAATTTCACTAGCTACAGTGCCCTCTGAAACACAGCAATGTTTGCACATCACTGCTCAGGCGGTTGAATAACTGGCACTGTTGGGGCACCACCTAGCTGCATTGCTAGCTGTATTGTTAGATCAATCACACTTTACCTTTATCATTCAAATTATGTGTTTTATCATTGTAGCGCTATAATATAATCATAATATTTATTATTTGTTGCAGGAAACCAACATTTGTGTATATCAAGAGATCAATCAATATGGAAGACAAACAAATTACAACAAATGAAAAGGACTTTGATGATATAGAAATAAAGCAAGAGCATGATATATGTATGCAAGATAGAGTTGAATCTGACTCTGAACAAGTAAATACATGTGAAGATATAATACTCAAAACAGAATATAAGGAATTATATCGAGACCATATCATAAAGGATGAAATAGTTATTGGACCAGAGGTAATACAACAAACTTGTACGAACACTGATTCTGTTTCAACAGATGCGGCAGATTGTGATGACAACAATTATCATTGTACTGTAAGGCTTGAAAGGCTCAAACAAGATGTTATTGCAAAGGCTATAAATAATAAACGGTACACATGTGATATATGTAAGAGAGATTTCGTCCACAAATATACTTTACGAAAACATATCAAGAGACATGACACTGATTCTATTAAAATATTATCATGTAAGCTTTGTAAAAAGGTAATTTCAACACAAGCAAGATTAAAAAATCACATTGATAGGTACTGTCCTACGTACAAAAAACCAGTATCATGTAAGCTTTGTAAAAAGGTTATATCTTCACAAGGTTGCCTAAATAGACACATTAGATATCACTGTTCTGTGAACAAAAACATATCAAAACCAGTATCATGTGAGCTTTGTAATAAGGTTGTATCTTCACCAAGTCTCTTAAATAATCACATGAAATATCACTGTTCTATGAACAAAAACAAATCAAAACCAGTATCATGTGAACTTTGTAATAAGGTTATATCTTCACAATTAGCTCTAAACAGACACATTAAATATCACTGTTCTATGAACAAAAACAAATCAAAACCAGTGTCATGTCAGCTTTGTAATAAGGTTATATCTTCACAACTAGTTCTAAACAATCACATTAAATATCACTGTTCTATGAACAAAAACAAATCAAAACCAGTATCATGTGAGCTTTGTAATAAGGTTATATTTTCACCAAGGAACTTAAATAAACACATGAAATATAACTGTTCTATGAACAAAAACAAATCAAAACCATTATCATGTGAGCTTTGTAATAAGGTTGTATTTTCACAATCTTACTTAAATGAACACATGAAATATCACTGTTCTATGAACAAAAACAAATCAAAACCAGTATCATGTGAGCTTTGTAATGTGGTTATATCCTCACCAAGTGCCTTAAATAAACACATGAAATATCACTGTTCTATGAACAAAAACAAATTAAAACAATCATGAAAATCATTTCATCTACGATTTGGATTGTGCAAATATATAACGCCAAGACGCTATCATTCAATGATAAAAGATAGTAAACTAAATTGGAAATGTCAGAAATGCCGATGCACGGAACCGATAAAAGACAACACCAATTCGATCTATTTCTATTACACAGGAAATCATTTTGTCAATCTTTCAATACCAGCAGCTTGTGGCCAGCATATACGCGGAAAACCCTTAATTCTCTACGTTTTTTTCTTCTTCTATGTCTTATGTGCAATCAGTCATTGGACTTTTAGCGGATGCCGTCGCTTCTAGCTTCTGTATGTCACAGCGCCTCAGGCGCTTTGTATAGCTGGCCTCGGTTAACTGCGCCGCCATCTCGTTTGGGTGCCGCTCAAGGCGACCCTTGTACCTCTTCGATAGGAGGGTGATCTCTGTTCTCACAGTGCAGACATTCAGTTCCTCGTGGATTTCCGCGTTTGTTATGTACTACAAAATGCGGTCTGTTAGGTGCGATTCCACTAGGAGGAAGTAGCTGTGAGGAAGACATTCTTTTATTTTGCTAAGCAGGTCCCTGTGCCAGACTTTGTCAAAAGCCTGTTGGATGTCCAAGAATGCTGCCGAGCAGTATTCCTTCTCTTCTAGAGATTTACGGATCTTCTCATAGACTCTATGGACCTGCTCAATAGTGGAATGGTATTTCCGAAATCCAAATTGATGCGCTGGTATAACTTGAGATTCCGCTAGGATGAGTTGCAATCTATTTGTAAGTATTTTTTCGAATACTTTCGAAGTCACTACTAATAGGCTTATCCGTCTGTAGAAGTAACGCTTGCTAGAGGTTTCCCTGTCTTGTGTATCATGGTAATTACCGACACTTTCCACAGTTTTGGGAAGTACTGAACTCTAAGAATGCCATTAAAGAGTGGTGAGAAAGACCAATGCTTTGCGTGGAAGTTGCATCAAAACTTCTTTGGTTATTAGGTCAAAACCTGGAGCTTTCCGGTATTGGAGACGTTTAATAGTCGCTTTAACCTCCTTAACAGTAACAGGCCTTGGCGGTAAAGACATTTGGGAGTCCTGGTTCAACGTTGCTTCAATTTCCTCTCCAGAGTCCTCGTCACCTTGGTTTGGCGTGAACACAGTGGCCAGATGTTTCGCAAATGCTTGAGCGTTTTCAGAGGGTATTTAATCTCTTGAGGTCTATTTAGTGACTTTGTCATCTTCCACAGGGAATAATTAGTTAATTCTTCTTTTTTTTTTAATTCTTTATGTGTAGGTACAATATGCCTTTTGGGTGCTGATGCGTCAGCTATGTTTATGTAAAAAA
Source organism: Hemithea aestivaria (assembly GCA_947507615.1). NCBI lineage: Eukaryota > Metazoa > Arthropoda > Insecta > Lepidoptera > Geometridae > Hemithea > Hemithea aestivaria. The sequence continues at coordinate 9,295,806 of OX382350.1, read as the reverse complement.
AATCTTTATTCATTATGGAAGCTCGCACTGATGCATTTCCTGTCATTATGCGCAAAAAAATTAGCTTCATTGTTATGTAGGTACAGGTGAATGGGACTTATGTTGAGGCATCATGCTCTGGTACTGATGAAATAGTAGCCAGTAACCAATATGATATGTAAATGATTATATTATAGAAAAAATGCAATTCTCTTAAAATTAATAAATAATTTGCATATGGATTATAATTATTATAATCAATAGTTATCTGAAATACATATATAATTTAAATTCGTATCACTTTAAACTCATTCTCACTTTAAGTCGACCTTAATATCATTACACTACATTGTAAAAAAATACTTAGTGTTATTAAACGGTTTTATTTAGCTTACTCTATTTGTTTTATTCATTTCTCTTGGGTCAAATTTAGTTTGAAATTTCACCCTCTTCCTGTCAACCGATTGATCTGAAATTTGGTATAATTGGAAAATAACAAGATTCGTTACTTTAAAATTTCCTAGGAAATTTATAAACTTTCGTAGGATTCCAAACGAGAGATGTTTTATTAATGGTAAGTATATATGTTTAAATAGTATATTCCCAGTCGCCCCCACATCGATTTCCTCCAGGTGGCAATCACTACTGAATGGACTGGAAGTTATTCTCACTTTTAATCGTTTTAACCAAACTTGGAATTTATTCCCACCCCACAATACCACCCGAGGGCGAATAGGAATCTAGGTACCGAAAAAATCATTAGATATTATATTTTTTTTTTTTTTTTGATGTGATGAAGTAGAAGACGAGCAAGACGCTCTCCTGATGTTAAGAGATAACGGCTGCCCATAATCAGTACAGTGTTACCTAGGATTTCACAATTATGTGAAATTCTAGGAGCACTGCACCAACGCTTCTTACTCAAGAGTCATGAGATGTTAAAGACTCTTTAGCCCAGTAGTTTCACTAGCTACAGTGCCCTCCTACCGGAGCACAGTGATGTTTGCACATCACTGCTCAGGCGGTAGAATAACTGGCACTGTTGGGGTACCCACCTAGACGACCTCCTGCAAAGGAAGTCTACCCCCGGTAAAATGGACGTAGTTAAACGAAAATGTTCCAATCCACAAAGGTGTCAATTTGAGATAAATGCACTTTTGTGTTTTAGCCGTAGGTACACTTTTTTGTTTTAAACAGTATAATAATTAAAAACTGTGAGTTTTATAGTAGGAATATGTTAGTATTTTCGTATTTAGGCTCTACTAGGCCTTAGGCATAAATTCTGCACAAAAGAAGAGACGACGGCGCAGCAAAACGTGAGCAAATATACAAACCTATAAAACACATTTTTATTTTCAAAAACGCCACATTGAGGCAAGCTATAAATTGCTAAATTTAAAAAAATGAAGTTGTTTTTAATTTTGTACTGGTATCGTAAGAATTTCCATGATTTTTTTCAAAATATTGTAAAATTTGTCAGTGGACGTTTGCTAAACGAGAAGCGATTTTGGTCCGGAATAGCCCCGCTGTATAAGTGGGTTGTCTTGTGTGTGGTCTGTGAAGTGGGTTTAAATTTGACAGCAATGCCGAGACGTGACATGTACAAGTTTGATTATCGCTACAGATTTATTCTAATCTGTGGATTTGATTGAATTTATGTTTTGATCTGTGGAACTAGTTTATAGTCTATAGATCATTCACAGTTATTTTACCTCTAGCCCTTACATTGGCTAGCCTGAAAATAATGTTGCCATGTCAGGTAAGTATTGACTTCCCCATTTTTAACCAACTACAAAATGGTGAATTATTTTTTTCTTCCACAACCACCTCAATATGGAAATCAAATGAAAAGGGCACTGTATAAAATTTAAAATCTAAGATGGCCGCCATTCAAAATGGTGAATTACGTTTTGCGTTGGGGGCGGGGGTTTTTTAATTTTTTTATATAATTCACTTGTAAGTATTATTTTATAGTGATGTGTGTACTTACATGAATTTCCTGTTTCGAACCTACCTAATATTTTATATCATATTGATAGTTCGCAGTAACCACTTGTTCATATTATTATGTTAACCATCCGATATTGTTATAGATAAATTCTTTTTCTTCAAAGGAAATTGAAATTATGGGCATTGGTAAAGCTTGGGATTATAATAATAATTATTAAAACAACGAGTACAAGTAACCTTATCAAGTACAAAAAGTAACGTTTGAACAGTAACGCATTTTTGAAAATTTTACACAATATACACAGTTGAATAGACATACACAGTTGAATATACGCTTACATATTCTAACATTTCGGTGATAATTACTAATTTATCAGTTTACTTATTTAAATAAGAAATTGCTAATCAACAAAAAAAAAATCCTTTTCTAAACCAGATAAAGTTATACAAAATTGCCTTATTTTTTTTGTCTCTGCTTAATTAATAATTTAACTATTATTTTCTATACCACTACAAGGAAAAAGAATAAGGTTCAATTTAAAATAAAGACCCTGAAAAGTATCGTAAAAGTCATCTAGACACGAATACAAAAGTAACTCAAAGGGTGAAAAAGTAACGTAAAACGTAACAAAAGTAACGATCTGGCAACATTTTGACAATAATGCAACATAAAGAAAATAATTTTGATCTATAGATCATTCACAGTTATTTTACCTCTGACAGATGTCAATCTGTCAGAGGTAAACTTTGACAGAAGTTCATGTAAGTACACACATCACTGTAAAATAATACTTACAAGTGAATTAAATAAAAAAAATTAAAAAACCCCCGCCCCCAACGCAAAACGTAATTCACCATTTTGAATGGCGGCCATCTTGGATTTTAAATTTTATACAGTGCCCTTTCATTTGATTTCCATATTGAGGGGGTTGTGGAAGAAAAAAGTAATTCGCCATTTTGTAGTTGGTTAAAAATGGGGAAGTCAATACTCACCTGACATGGCAACATTATTTTCAGGCTAGCCAATGTAAGGGCTAGAGGTAAAATAACGTAAACGGATGATTCTCTGTCTACGTAAAATAACTATGAATGATCTATATATTGTATCACGCACTTATTCACATAGAAAAATGTATATAGGAAAATAATAAACAACACGCAGTAAAATTTGGTAATAAACTCTTGTAAATATTGTGTATACCGATATAATTTATTGGTAAGTGTTGACAATTGTGTTACTATGTTAACAATAAAATATTATGTGTCTGCAAGCTGTCAATCTTCGTATCGGATCAATAAACACTAGATCGTGGACTTACAATATTACCGCCTGATATACAAACGATGCCTAATATCTGCTTGAGTCTCCGTATTATATTGTACGCCCGGAGGGGCTCCTGGCTCACTCGCAAATAGCTATTGTTATACCAACAATGCTTAATGAAATTATTACCTATTAGTGGAGTCACTAAGCGACAAAAATGGGTCAAACCTGTTTTTTTCATGCAGAAGCATGAAACTTGGCACATTGATTTCTAATGTAAAAATAGGCTGATTTCGATCGGTAGCCCTCGGTAGCACCCCCTCTGGTAGCGAGGAGGGGGGGTGGAGAGTGCGCTCCACCCGGCATTGTTTTAAAAATTCTGGAAGACCACGCATAGCTAATACGTCAAGTTTGGAATCAATTTCGGATAAATCGAGGACGTAGATTTCATTTCTGGAATAAAAAAATGACATTTGTGATGATTTGTTTAACAAAAAAATTAAAAATTAGAATTACGTAACTTCGTTTTTATTGTTCAAATTACTGTAAATTCAAAAATACTAGTTTTTTTAATAAACAAAAAATATGTTAATAAAGTCTAGTTTATTTAGATTAAAAAATATATAATTTTATATTACTTTTCTTAATAACAAACCGCATAAAAAAATCTTTTGTTGTCCCGGGCCGCAATTTTCTTTTAACCGCCATGAAAAGGGTTGTTAGTAAAAAACTTACTATTTCATGCTGAAGTTTAAAACTTGCTACAATTACAATTCCTTACGTTAAAATAAGCCGTTTAGAATCAGTAGCCGTCGGTAACCAGCCTTCTGACAGCGGGGAGGGGGGTGAAAGGGGCGCACCACCCAGCTTCACTTAAAAAAATCTGGAAGACCACGTATAGCTAATACGTCATGTTTGGTATCGATTTCGAATAAATCAAGAACGTAGATTTCATTTCTGATAATAAAAAACGCATTTTATGGGTTTTTAACCAAATAATAACACAAAATTAGTTCTTAGTTTTTTTTATTTAGAGGCACTTTAATTCTAAATTATAGTTATATTTTGTGATAAACATAAATATTTTTTAAAAGTTTATTTCAAGTAGATTAAATAAAATAGGACTTTTATATTATTTTTATAAACATTTACTCGTACAATTTTTTTTAAGACACTAGAGTCGCTATTTTCTTCTCACCGCTGCGCTGCGTTGTAAACCCCCATCAACTGTAAAATACGACTATGTACATTCATTTAACATGTTATTGATATAAGAACTTGATATTGTCAAACATAAAATTCAGAAAAATCCTATGGCACATCATAATTTACTCTCCCTGAGACAAACTTTTAAAAAATAGGCCCGAAAGTCGTATCTTTTTAATAATAAACGGCTAACCAAAGTTATGCATCTATTTTTCAATTAAATGTAATGTGGCAAAATTATAAATACTACTGGCACCTACCTACAGCTTATTTATATCGTTATATTGTTTTCCAAGACGGATGCTCCATATATAATATTTAATAATAATATAGTTCAAAACATTTTATGACGAATTATGATAAGCCTGGCATTTATTTATTTAATCAGTCCCATGCACAATATTCTGACAACTAAAAGGTTTTCAGACAAAGGAATGGTCTCCTTCTTGCTTCCTAAACCAAAAGAGAGGATGGGTTAGACTTAACCAAGAAATTATGCCTAGCCTCTCTCAAACAAAGTTCCTTGTAAAATGCGTGTAACAAATGCTGGTATACAGACATATCATGGAAGTAGAAGTATATTTTCCAAATAGTGTTTTTTTTTTTGTGATAAGGTGTTTCCTACATAGTTATTGATTGTCGAGTAGTAATTACTGCTTGATCTGCAGTTTCATTGACCGCAAAACATCATATCAAAACCATATAGGTAGAGTTAAGTTTGTGTGCGGTACTTTTATGCTAGTCGAAGGATACGAGTCTTGCTATTTTCCAGCCTCCTGCTTGGTTTTAGAAGCAATAAGCAAACAAAGGGACACCTTATTCATCTAACACCGTTTTGTTGGCCAGTACATTATGCACGAAACTGATTTAATTTATAAATAAAGGGCGGATTGCTGAGATTGATGCAAAACTGCATGAAGACGGTCTTAAAATGTAATGAGCTATAATAACAATATTATCTTTGGAAGAATCAGTCTTGGAATGTAACATACTGATATAAAAAAGCTTTAAACCTGGAGTATTTATAATTTTGCTAGATTACATTTTGTTGAAAGTTTGATTCATAACAATGTTTAGCAGTTTTCGTTCCGCGATTTGATCGCGTTTTATCGCACCTATTTTTTAAAAGTTTGTCTCAGGGAGAGTAAATATATGATGTGCCATAGGATTTTTCTGAATTTTATGTTTGACAATATCAAGTTCTTATATCAATAACATGTTAAATGAATGTACATAGTCGTATTTTACAGTTGATGGGGGTTTAAAACGCAGCGCAGCGGTGAGAAGAAGATAGCGACTCTAGTGTCTTAAAAAAAATTATACGAGTAAATGTTTATAAAAATTATATTAAAGTTCTATTTTATTTAATCTACTTGAAATAAACTTTTAAAAAATATTTATGTTTATCACAAAATATTACTATAATTTAGAATTAAAGTGCCTCTAAATAAAAAAAACTAAGAACTAATTTTGTGTTATAATTTGGTTAAAAACCCATAAAATGCGTTTTTTATTATCAGAAATGAAATCTACGTTCTTGATTTATTCGAAATCGATACCAAACATGACGTATTAGCTATACGTGGTCTTCCAGATTTTTTTAAGTGAAGCTGGGTGGTGCGCCCCTTTCACCCCCCCTCCCCGCTGTCAGAAGGCTGGTTACCGACGGCTACTGATTCTAAACGGCTTATTTTAACGTAAGGAATTGTAATTGTAGCAAGTTTTAAACTTCAGCATGAAATAGTAAGTTTTTTACTAACAACCCTTTTCATGGCGGTTAAAAGAAAATTGCGGCCCGGGACAGCAAAAGATTTTTTTATGCGGTTTGTTATTAAGAAAAGTAATATAAAATTATATATTTTTTAATCTACATAAACTAGACTTTATTAACATATTTTTTGTTTATTAAAAAAACTAGTATTTTTGAATGTACAGTAATTTGAACAATAAAAACGAAGTTACGTAATTCTAATTTTTAATTTTTTTGTTAAACAAATCATCACAAATGTCATTTTTTTATTCCAGAAATGAAATCTACGTCCTCGATTTATCCGAAATTGATTCCAAACTTGACGTATTAGCTATGCGTGGTCTTCCAGAATTTTTAAAACAATGCCGGGTGGAGCGCACCCTCCACCCCCCCTCCTTGCTACCAGAGGGCCCCTTCCATTAGGCTACCGATCGAAATCAGCTTATTTTGACATAAGGAATCAATGTGCCAAGTTTCATGCTTCTGCAAGAAAAAAACAGGTTTTGCACTAAAGTCCCCCACTATATCTATAACAACCTGAAAAATGTTTCGTATCATATTAGAGACTAGCTGCGCTCATCGGTTTTACCCGCTATGCTTTTGTAAAAATGTGTTTCCTGGGTCTAAGCTACCAAATATCTATCTCTGTATCAAATTTCAGCTCAATAGGTCTTCCCGTTTATGTATAAAGAAGTAACAAACACACAAACTTTCGCCTCAATAATATGTAGTGTGAATAGAGACAGACTCAGCCGGTTGTGATCTGCTCCGGGGAACTTGAGATGAGATGTATATCACTACACTACACTTCACACTCAACCAACACATTCACCACACTCCATCATTTTGAGGAGTTTATTTTGATTACGAATTCATTTACCAATATTTTGTAACTAATTAATTAAAATTAGATTTTGCACTTAGCAAAATATATAAATTGTATAATTAACTTAAATAATTTGGAATATATGTACCTATTTTGTAATTTATAATAATAATAATAATAAAATTTTCTTTATTCAGGTAACTAATGACCCACATTACACAGTACATCATTTACCTAACTATAAATATTAGTACATACTTTAACTCATTATATTTAGACATGCCAATAATATAATTAGTGTAGAAAATTAATTTAAAAAAGTCAATAAAATAAATTCATGTTGTTATACAAATAAGAGAACCGAGGGAGGGTGTTGATGTCTGTGACACAGTTTTATTACTACTGCTGACATCATCTTGTTCTAATGTAATTATTATTGTATTTGGTTAATATCCGGCTTATCTGACCTTGGTTTCACCATCCAGTCAAGTACCTGCTAGTAATTCACCTACACCTGGGGTTAGCCGACTAATCTTAGGAGTGGCCGGTCACTGGTGGTTTAGCTTAGGTTTATCCAATATATATATTGTAACAAAGAGTTGTTCTCATGGCATAGTTCACAGCATGTGTGTAGTCGCGGTGGGGTAGAGTGGGGTGCTTGCCTCACCCTAGCTCTGACCTGTGTGTGTGTGTGTGTATTGCACATTACTTCATAATCAGGATTATAATTTTTGTTGGTGCTGGTAGCAAGCTGCTCGCACATTTATTAATAAGAATATTTATTACAAGCTATGTCTTACTTTCACCGGTCTGTAATCAAATCTTGGCAGTTTTAATTTGATCCTTTTCCAGATTTCTGTTTGAGCAGAAATTTGGTATGTATGTATAAATCAGATGACAATGCAATATTATTATGACATCAAGCTGATCGGATGATGGAGTAGGAAGATGGCCATAAGAACTTCGTATATAAATAACGCTCATCGAGTTTGGGCTAATGTGATTCTTGTTGACAAGTATTTTGGTGTTATGTTAATAATAATATAAGCTTATTTTTAAAACCTTTTTTAAAATTTGACTTGTTTTTATTTGCTCTGCAGTGCAAGCTCAGACTTTTCTTTGTATGAATTATAAAATTTTCTTAGCACTCAAAAAAGTAGAGTGCACACTCTTTTTAGTCAACAACTTTCTCGATGCTTGCAGTGAGCTCAAGCCTAGGAACTTTTGATTACCAGGTGCAAATGTTTTGTTTTTTTTTTTTTCTTTCTTTGTATCTGCCATCAGTCATTGCGTCAGACTTTTATCAGATTCGTTGTGTGATGAGCATTTGGCGTGGAATGGGCTCAGTATGGTCAATGTCCAGTTGCTGACCCATCTCTAGGGGAGAGCACATGGGCTCTCTTAAGGCGCTTGACTGTTGCTTGCTGTAACAGGTTGACAGCTAGGGGGTTTGGATGTTGCCCCAATCTCTGTTTATATTTATTTGTATAAGATTGAGCTTCCTCTTCCACTGTTTTGATGTTAAGGTAGTCGTGAATTTCCGAGTTGCGGGTAAACCAGGTGGCACCACTAATGGTTCTCAATATGGTGTTTTGTGCACGTTGTAGGCAACTGATGTTAGATTTGCTGGCAGTAGACCAAAGTTGAATTCCATAAGTCCAAATAGGTTTAATGACAGAACAGTATACCCTTAGTTTATTGTTCAGTGACAGAGTGGACTGTCTACCAAGAAGCCACAGTAAGTTTTTAAACCGGTAGTTCACATCGTCCCGTTTTTGTTTAATATGGTCTTTCCAGGTCATGCGTCGGTCGAGATGAAATCCAAGGTATTTCACACAAGTGGTCTGTGGCAGCGGATTCTGCCCTAGGCTGGTAGTTGGACAATGCTTCTTTCGGAGAGTAAAAGTGATGTGATGGGATTTGGGGGCACTTGCTTTGACACGCCACTTTTGTAACCATCCATTTGTTAAGTTGAGTTGATGTTGGAGTGCTTTGCTAGCCTCATCTGGATCACTATTGGACGAGAGGAATGCAGCGTCGTCAGCGTACGTAGCCACAGTCACATTGGGTGCTTGCGGTAGGTCATGGGTAAAGATATTGTATAAAACCGGCCCGAGGACAGAGCCTTGAGGCACTCCAGAGGACAGAGCCTTGAGGCACTCCTTGAGGCTTGACATGTGTGGAAGGAAGATCTGGCATTTTGGTGTTTCACTTGGAACATCCTCTGGTCAAGGTATGAAGCCATTAGGTGATAGAATTGATAAGGAAGAGCCTTCTTAATTTTGCTCAATAATCCTTTATGCCATACCCGATCAAAGGCTTGTTGGATGTCCAAAAAAGCCGCAGAGCAGTACTCCTTTTTCTCAAGGCTCTGTCTAATGGTATTGTAGACCCTGTGCACTTGTTCTACAGTGGAGTGACTCTTGCGAAAGCCAAATTGATGATCTGGAATTACTTTGTTAACATGAAGATTTGGAATTAGCCTGCTTAGTATGATTTTTTCCCAGAGCTTGGACAGGACTGGCGTTAAACTAATAGGCCGATATGACGTCACTTCATGGGCAGGTTTTCCTGATTTGTGAATCATCACTATTTGCGACATTTTCCAAGCCGTAGGGAAATGATATGTTCTCATAGTAGCATTAAATAGGTTCGTTAGAAAAACAATGCATTTCTTTGGAATTTCTTTCAAGATCTTTGGAGTTATGAGGTCAAATCCAGGAGCTTTGTTAAGATTTAGACCTGCGATCTCCCTGCGCAACTCTCCCGGAGACGTTGGGCGTAATGGAGGGCTGAGCTGAAAGTCTTGATTGAGGACTGCATCTATTTCAGGGTCTTCTAAGCATTCATAGTCATTTGGTTTGAAAACTTCTGCCAAGTGTGCGGCAAATAGTTCGGACTTTTCGGAATCCGTACGTGCCCATGATTGTCCTGATCTGAGGGGCGGTAAGCATCGTTGGGGTTGTACCATAGATTTGGTTGCTTTCCAGAGGGAATATGGCCCATTATTATTTGGGGATAACGATTCTAGTTTTCGTTTGAGAGATTCATTAGAAATTTCGGCTAGCATGGTTTTGAGTTCCACAATTGCATGATTCAATCGAGTTTTGTCTTCTTTCATGTGTGAAAGCTGCCACACTCTACGTAGTCTGCGTTTCTCAGCAATTTTGTTGCGGATCTCTATAGGAACTGGTTTAGAAATCTGTGTAGACATTTCAGGAGTGTTTTTCCACGCCGCAATCTGTATTAGATTGGTGATGTATACGCAGGCATCGTCAATGTCGTCAGCAGATTTCATTGGGATGTTGAGGTTGATATTCGATTCCAGATAGTCCCGAAAATTGATCCAATCTGTTTTATGGTTGTGAAGATTATCGCTGGTTGGCTCACGATTAATGACTGCAGTACTTAGCATCATAAGTACAGGGGTATGGTCAGAGGATCCATCAAGGCTAGACTCTACATTAATGTGAAGGCTACTAATGGTTTTGGTGATAAAAAAGTCCAACAGATCTGGAATTTTGCGACAGTCAGTAGGCCAATAGCTCGGTTCACCAGTAGAGTAGGGTATTAGTTTATTGGCATCCACGCTCTTTTTGAGCTCTCGACCTCTAGTTACAGTAGTCCTTGAACCCCAGTAGGAATGTTTTGCGTTCCAATCTCCTCCAGCTACGAAACGATTTCCCAGAGATTGAAAGAACTCTGTAAACATTGGTTCCTTTATTGTGTGTCGCGGAGGACAATAAATTGCGGAGAGGTTTATATCGCCAATGTGGTCTTCTATGCGCACAGTGGTAGCCTGTAGGTGGTAAGTGGAGTATTGTGGCAACAAACAATGCTTCACACTATTTTTTATTACAATAGCTGAACCAGCATGAGCTCCGCCATCAGGGTGCCCAGGTCAAATATACACTATATCCTGGAATGCATATTTTGCTTCTAGAGGTTGTATGGGCTTCAGAGATCAAACACGCGTCCAGCTTATTGGACTTAAGAAACACTTCTAGTTCATGAGTATTAGGCGCGAGACCATTGATGTTCCAGGTGGCTATATGAAGCATGCTATTCATTTTGACAGTTTCTGGACGAGAGTCATTATGAGCCCCAACATTGAGCTTATTTGTTGTAGTAAAAGGTCAATCTTCTCACTCTGTTTGAGGAGAATGTTTTCAATGTTTATTGTTGGTGGGTTCTCAGTTCTTTGGGTTTCTGTATCATTGTTGATACCATTTTGTGTGTTGATAGCTTGTGCATAGGATTTGTGGAGTGTGTCATGGTCTTTCTCTGCATAATGTGGAAATGATATATGATTTTCGGTAACAGGGAATTGTTGACTGTGACCAGCTTGTTGGCGTTTGAGTTGAGGTCTTTCTCTTGGCTTTGAGTTGTTAAGTCTCCGAGCAAGGAGCTCTTTATAAACTTGGCAGCCCTTATAGTTTGCCGGGTGGTCACATGAACATAAGGCGCATCTTGCCGGAGTGCTTCTGTCTTTTTTGGTGCAGTCAGAGGTTTTGTGATTTTCACCACACTTTACACATCTGAATGGTCTCATACAATTATTCTTTGAGTGTCCATACTCTTGGCAACGCTGACATTGCACAATGCTTTTTGATTTGCGTGGATCCTCTATTTTAACTTTTTGGTTGAAAATATATAAGATCTTTTTAGCTGCTGGATTTTCATTGCATTGTACGAGGTTAACAAAGAATGTGGATGTGGGTTTCTTGTCCGGTCCATATCGAGCATTTATTATTTCCCCGGTCACTTGGTTGCCCGTTGCTTCAATGGCACTCACTATCGCTTCATGGGGAGTGCTGTGGTGAAGGTTTTTTATTACTATGCGATAGCTTTTTTTGTCCTTTGTAGTAAAGGTATATCCAATTAACCCATGTTCTCTAATAATGGTTATTACCTTCTTGTAGTCTTCTGCAGTGAATGCTAGCACATGCAGGACCCTTTTGTTTAAGATCTTAAGGCTGAATTTATCCTTACTGCACACAGATTCAATTAATTTAGTTAGCTGCTTTACATCTTGTATTCCATATAGTACAATAGGTGGTGGTTTGCTAGGTTTCTTGGCTTGGTTGATAGATCCTGTATTATTGTCTGGTGAGTCCAGTGGTAAGACATCGAATCTGTTGCTAGTCATGGTCCTTTCCAGTTGAGGTGGTGATTGACTTATTTTCCTTTTTTTGTTACAACGAGGAGATGGGGCTCGTTGCCATGATGGAGGAGCCGGGTTTTGAGAGTTAGGTTCTGGACCATGGGTCGAGAGTGATGTTTTATCTCTGCTAGGGTTGTCAGTAAGGGACTGACTACGTTGTCTGACTTCAAGCATTCCCTTGTGGAAGATTTGTTGAGTGAGAACTTTTTTCGTTGGAGCTGGGTTGGTTCTTATTTCTTCGCAGTTTTTCGTAGTTTCCATATTATGGCGCAAAACGTTGCCCCCCCCAGAATACGTGGGGCAGCCTGAGCTGGGCTCAGGGAGGGATTCTCCAGCGCCGGAGGTGCTGGTACCCTCCTGGGGTAGATTCTCTTTGTGCTTTGCTTCCATTTCAGTTTCGGGGAATATATATCTTGGCACTTTCCCAAGGCACCAAGTCCACACTTTTAGAGGGGATTTACCCCCTCAAGGCCTGTGGTGGCCTACGGGTTATTTACCGCCGCCCATACTCGGCGTTGACAGCTCATTTCGCACCACCCAGGGGGCACGTGTAGGGTGGGCCTTCGGATAGGTGGGACTCCTACGGACGCGAGCTGTCACTACCCCCCGAGCTGTTGTTTTTATAAAAATAATTTTATAAGCATGTAACTTGTAAAAACCCTCTGATTGATGACAAGTTCTTTCATTTTCCTCGTGGAATCTCATCGTTTGCACAGCTAAATGAAACTATGAGAAGAAATAACGATTCCCCATAACAAAGACTTTATGCATTTGTTGAACACCCACTTATGCAAATTCATGTTACGTGGTTGCCCCTTGGTACCTATCGAGTAAGTCTGGGGTGTTATTAGTGGACTATTCATTATTCAGGAATACTTAATGTAGTTCATGATGTTTTACCTTAAATAATAATGTATAGAGAATATAGATATGTATAAAGTAAATTGATTGTTGCAGGAGACCACTCGTGTTCTACTAATATGGAGGACAAACAATGTCAAATGACAACAAATAAAGAGGACTTTGATGATATAGAAATAAAGCAAGAGCATGATATATGTATGCAAGATAGAGTTGAATCTGACTCTGAACTAGTAAATACACGTGAAGATATAATACTCAAAACAGAATATGAGGAATTATATCAAGACCATATCATAAAGGATGAAATAGTTATTGGACCAGAGGTAATACAACAAACTTGTACGAACACTGATTCTGTTTCAACAGATGCGGCAGATTGTGATGACAACTATTATCATTGTACTGTAAGGCTTGAAGGGCTCAAACAAGATGATATTGCAAAGGCTATAAATAATAAACGGTACACATGTGATATATGTAAGAGAGATTTCGTCCACAAGTATACTTTACGAAAACATATCAAGAGACATGACACTGATTCTATCAAAATACTATCATGTGAGCTTTGTAATAAGGTTTTATCTTCACCATATAATTTAAATCAACACATTAAATATCACTGTTCTATGAACAAAAACAAATCAAAACCAGTATCATGTGAGCTTTGTAATAAGGTTGTATCTACACCAAAATACTTAAATGAACACATGAGATATTATTGTTCTATGAACAAAAACAAATCAAAACCAGTATCATGTGAGCATTGTAATAAGTTCATATCTTCACCAAGTGAATTAAATAAACACATGAAGTATAACTGTTCTATGAACAAAAACAAATCAAAAACAGTATCATGTCAGCTTTGTAATAAGGTTTTATCTTCACCATATAATTTAAATCAACACATAAAATATTTTTGTTCTATGAACAAAAACAAATCAAAACCAGTATTATGTGAGCTTTGTAATAAGGTTTTATCTTCACCATATAATTTAAATCAACACATAAAATATTTTTGTTCTATGAACAAAAACAAATCAAAACCAGTATCATGTGAGTTTTGTAATAAGGTTTTATCTTCACCATATAATTTAAATCAACACATAAAATATTGTTCTATGAACAAAAAGAAATCAAAACCATTATCATGTGAGCTTTGTAATAAAGTTATATCTTCTCAAAAAGTCCTAAAAAGACACATGAAATATCACTGTTCTATGAACAAAAACAAAATCAGTATGTAAGTCTGTAATAAGGTTTTATCTTCACGAAAAATCCTAAACACACACATACACTATTATTGTTCCATGAACAAAGACAAAACAAAACTAAAACCAAAGCCAGTGTCATGTGGGTTTAGCAATAAGGTTATACAGGGTGTTTGGTAGAGGGTTAGACTAACATAAATGGGGGTTCGGGGCAAAAACTTGTTATCTTATCCCTCATTACAATGACATACTTAGTTGGTAATAATCGTATCAGCTTGTGAAATATCATGAGATGAAAAAGAAAATAAAAAACGAATGAAAATTGTTTATTTGAAATCATGTTCAAAAACAGCTCCTCTATGACGTATGCACGCCCGCCATCTACGGTGAATTTGTTTTGTAGTTCATGTTAGGATTGTTCTGAGTTGTTTGTAGCGTGATCTCTTTTAAAACGCGTCGTTAATTCTCGTAATTAATTCTTCTTTTGTGTGGATCTCCACCTCGTACATTAATTCTTTATCTTGTCTCCAGACGTAAAAATCAAAGGGTGTTAGATCTGGGGAACGTGCGTGCCATTCGATCGGGTCTCGTCTTCCAATCCAAGAATTTGGAAACACACTATCTAAGTGCTCGCGTACAATATTTCGATAGAGAGCCGGGCAGTCGTCATTTTAAAAAATTATTCGTTTTCAGAAATAGATTTTAAAAAAAGTTATGGGACTTAATATGTAGGATTTGGGCAGAAAACGAAAAAATTACAAAAAAAAATAAAAAAGTAGGGGTCTGGGATTTTTTTTTGGCCAAGTTGTATTTGCCTCTTGGGGCCTCGAACCCCCCATTTAAGTTTGTCCAACCCTCTACCAAACACCCTGTATGTACACGTAGCGGTCTACACAAGCACGTGACGTATCACTGTTCCGTGAACAAAACAAAGCAACACCAGTATAATGTACGTATTGTAATAGGGTATTATTCAAGTTTATAAAAGGACAGATAAAAAATGTTTAAACTTTGAAACAAATTTAAAAATTATTTTGCAAGTTAATGAACTTAAAGCTAACATTATAAAACTTCTTGTTGCCTAAGCTATGTCGATTGTATGTATTTAGATGTTTTCTTACATGGAGTGTAATACTCTATTAGGTTATATCTTCACGAAATAAAACGAACAGCTACATGAACAATAATTATGATTCCACGAACAAAAGCTTTGTAATAAGGTGCTATCTTTTTAAAGGATGATATTTGCAATTACTAAGGCAAAATGGGGATTGTAAAGATTGGATTCTGAAACGTTATAAGTCAGGACGTTTTCCATTTTAGTCTAGAGAGAAAGAAAACACAACTTGTAAAAAAACCGTACAAATGCAAGTCGGACTACCCACTGAGGGTTTCGTTCAAAATTAGTCTGTATTTTATTATTTTTAATTTATTGAGTGAAAAGCACTCTAATTGTTGTGTTCCCCCTCTGTTACTCTGTTGGCAATGGCTGTGGCTGTGCTAGCAGCTCCTGCCAGTAATATCATATACGATGCTCCATATTATATGTGAACTTCTGACGCGTAAGTTAGTACGTATTTAAGTACCTACTTGTAATAATAACTTATATCTCTTTCATCATAATCTTCCTGCCCTTATCCCACACTAGGTAGGGTCGGCACAACACGTTTTTCTCCTCCATTCTACTGATATCTCTTTGTTCAACCAAATATTACGTTTTTTATTGTACTTATAAAGAAAATAAATAGTTACTTGTATAAATGATATATTTGTGTTTTATTATTGACTAGTTGCGCCCAGCGGTTTTACCTGCTGCACAGTAGAGCCTATTATGTTATTCCAGGGTCTAGGTTATCTCCCCCCCGGTGGGTTCTCGCCTTTGCGTGGCGGTGGGGATAAGTAGCCGTGGTAGAGGAGACCACGGTGAAACTAAGAGGAACCCGAGGCGGTCGGCCGCTCCACGCCGGGCTGATCTCCAGCAGCCCGTGTGCGAGTGGCCGAGTGGGTTGCGGTGCCTCCTTCAGGGGCATCCCAACCGAGGTGGACCGCGGTGCGTTGACCATCGCACCGTGGGTCTATGGCGGGGGCCGCGGCGGGAGCGGAGTGTTGGTATCACGATGCGCCACTCTCCCTGCCTTCCGCGGCCCAAACGGGGTCGCCACCGTTTGATGGCGGACGCGGTGGGGCCGCAGGGGAAGACGAGTGCCGGTATTACGGTGCGCCGTTCTCCCTATCCTCTGCGGCCGATGTGTGTTGTAGGTGTTGCGCCTCCGCGTGTCCCTATGAAGACAGCATAGGGCACAGTGGATGGCGCGAGCGGGCTCATCGCGAGCATCGCCGTGGCGGAAGGTGGCAGTGGACCGGTAGACCATACCTACGTATCCCTCGCGTAGTGATGGGCCACACCACTGCCCCTTGTCGGGTGGGACCAGGCCCGGGAGGCTGGTCAAAGGGCTCGGCCGTTAGGCGGCGAGCAGGGTGGCGCTGGATCGCGGGAGGTGTCTGGTGGCGATAAGAGGAATGTCGTTTTCCGGACATCTCCGGCGCTCCGTAGGAGGAGGGGAGGAAGAAGAGGACTCTCTGATTTTCTTTTGGGGGTTGGAGAGTCCAATTCTGAATCCCAGGACCTGGATGGAGGATGCGGGGGCGTTCGCTGTCACTGAACAGGTCCGGGAGGTGGCGCGCGCGGTGTTTCCGTGCGCCATTTCGGTGAGAGGTGGGGTCCCTTAGGACCAACGCCGCTGGGGCCGCGGACGAGTGCTTCGGCGTACCCGTTGCCCCGGCACTAAGGCGCGAGGTGGAAACACCCCAGGTTTTTTAGTGGGTATCCCCGCTGCTTCCATCTTTAGCGGGGGAGTCCCACATACCGCCCCGCGCCCCCCGGCGTGGGGTGATGATGCGGTAACGCATTTTTCCTGGGTAAAAAAAAAAAAGGGTCTAGACTATCTCAATACCTACCAAATTTCAGTTCAACCAGTCCATCCGTTTAGGCGTAAAAGAGTAACGAACATTCATCCAGAATCCAGACATCCATAGGTGTACATTGTACATTCTTACAAACTTTAGCGTTTATCAAATTGGTAAGATACTTCTACTATAATTATGAATCAGTAATATAGGTTTTGAAATAAAGAAATTGTGAGCTAAATAAATAAATATTATGTTGTACGTTATAATGTTATGCGTTGCGTCCTCGTGAAAGGGAATTCTTTCTATTCGTGAAAAGCACTATTTCATGATTTACAAAATATTAATTATAAAATTGACAGCAATAACAAGGCGTGATATAACATCTGTGAATAAGCTCTCAGTTTTTTTATCTGTGGATTTTGTAATTTGTATCTTGCGGTGCGTCTTGGTTAATTTTAATCTGTGGTACCCTATATATGTATTATCTATGATCTGTGGTAAAATGAATGTACGTTGTACAAATTCGAAAGAAATTTATTAATATAAAATTATAATATTTCGTACCTAAGAGAGGGATTTATTAGCAATACTCTTAGAAATATTAATTTCTTGAAAAGACAAACTTGTTGAGTGAAGGAAGTACGAATAAAGAGTATAATAATTGGTAAGTCATCATCACATATTTGGCATGTAGAGAAGAAAATAATGCTAACACCGCAGCACAGTTTATTGCGGGCTGTTGGGGAGTGACTCCACGGCCTGATTGATTGTGGGTGAGGAGTATTCATCTCTAGTTTTGTTGTTCCGGCTGGCTGGAGAGAACGTTGTCGAGGAATAATCTCCCGCCTCTGTGCTTGACCGGTCAGAGTGGCGCGAAAGCCGACAGCCCAACAAAACTTTTTGCTTAATATCACTATCATTAGGAACCTACTTGCAGTGGCGTACCTACACTTTATGAGGCCCGTGGAAAATTATTTGGAAGGGCCCTTCCTTCCAGTAAAAATTGTCACATTATAATAAAAACGTTTAAGGTTAGAGAAGAGGAGGAGATCCTGCGTAAAAAAGACGGGGTGATATCAAAGATGTTGGGTTTGTTTTTCCTACAATTTTGAATACTTAAGATAAACATTTTCATAAAACATTGGATACATAAATTTTGAAAAAAAGTTTATAATTTTATTTTATACAGTAAAAGTAAGGAGACGAGCAAGACACAAGGATTTGTTGTTATATGATGATGTTGTTTAAGGCTCAGGCTCATCAGCCCCTCTTCCTTCCGGTTGTAGTTTGTCAAAGATTTGTGCTCTTTTCAACCATTTTGTTGGCTGTGGGTTCTCTATAAGTGCCTGGCAAGGGGATTGGAATGTGATTTAAGGTGTTCACAGTATCGACCTCCCATCACTTTGATATCTTCCTCTATTCTGGTAGTCTATAAAGGCTATGTAGAGTGTTTTTTGTCTTTGTTAATTTTTTAAATTATTAATTCCAATGTGTGGAAATGATTGACTGTTGAGAAAATTTTCCTAAAGCCTGCTTGTTCCAGGGTGGTTTAGCTTCCCACGAGGTGGCGCGCGCGGTGTTTCCGCGCGCCCCTTGAGAGGGTGGGGTGAAACTAACTACTGTAAAGTTTGTTCCATATTATATTATGTGTATCTGTCAATAAATTTTATTCATTTCATTTCATTTCAAACTCCTCTTCACCCCACCGCGGAGGGGTCCTCCTGTCAGTGAGGACCAAACGCCGTCGGGGCAGCGGATGAATGCTTCGGCGTACCCGTTGCCCCGGCATTATGGCGTCCCGCAGGAACACCCCCAGGTTTTTTAGTGGGTATCCCCGCCGCTCCCATCTTTGGCGGGGGAGTCCCACATACCGCCCCGCGCCCCCCGGCGTGGGGTGATGATGCGTAACGCATTTTTCCTGGGTCAAAAAAAAAAAAAAAAAAGGGTGGTTTAGCTTCTATTTTATCACTTATTGTTTGATTTATAATGCTGGAATATAATTTATATATGCAAGATAATAAGCTTATTGGTCTGTAATTTGTAATTTCATTGGGATCACCTTTTTGTATATAAGAGAATTATGTTATATTGCTACATATCAGATGTGTGTCACATCTCTCTGAGCCACATTACAACTCAATTAATGAAGGAGATTGATCCGTGCATGCATAGATCAAGCAGAAATACTTTCCTTATAATATTGTGTATAGAATCATGGATAAAATGAAAACCATTTGTTACAGGCAACCAAATACTCGTGTTCTACTAATATGGAAGACAAACAAACGACAACAAACAAAAAGGACTTTGATGATATAGAAATAAAGCAAGAGCATGATATATGTATGCAAGAAAGAGTTGAATCTGACTCTGAACTAGTAAATACACGTGAAGATATAATACTCAAAACAGAATATGAGAAATTATATAAAGACCATATCATAAAGGATGAAATAGTTATTGGACCAGAGGTAATACAACAAACTTGTACGAACACTGATTCTGTCTCAACAGATGCGGCAGATTGTGATGACAACTATTATCATTGTACTGTAAGGCTTGAAAGGCTCAAACAAGATGTTATTGCAAAGGCTATAAATAATAAACGGTACACATGTGATATATGTAAAAGAGATTTCGTCCACAAGTATACTTTACGAAAACATATCAAAAGACATGGCACAGATTCTATTAAAATATTATCTTGTAAGCTTTGTAAAAAGGTATTTTCAACACAAATAAGATTAAAAAATCACATTAATAGGTACTGTCCTACGTACAAAAAACCAGTATCATGTGAGCTTTGTAATAAGGTTGTATCTTCACCAAAATACTTAAATGAACACGAGATATTATTGTTCTATGAACAAAAACAAATCAAAACCAGTATCATGTGAGCATTGTAATAAGTTCATATCTTCACCAATTGACTTAAATAAACACATGAAGTATAACTGTTCTATGAACAAAAACAAATCAAAATCAGTATCATGTGAGCTTTGTAATAAGGTTTTATCTTCACCATATAATTTAAATCAACACATAAAATATTTTTGTTCTATGAACAAAAACAAATCAAAACCAGTATTATGTGAGCTTTGTAATAAGGTTTCATCTTCACCATATAATTTAAATCAACACAAAAAATATTTTTGTTCTATGAACAAAAACAAATCAAAACCAATATCATGTGAGCTTTGTAATAAGGTTTTATCTTTATATAATTTAAATCAGCACATAAAATATTTTTGTTCCATGAACAAAAACAAATCAAAACCAGCATCATGTGAGCTTTGTAATAAAGTTATATCTTCTCAAAAAGGCCTAAAAAGACACATGAAATATCACTGTTCTATGAACAAAAATAAAATCAGTTTAAAATAAGGTTTTATCGTCACGAAAAATCCTAAACACACACATACACTATTATTGTTCCATGAACAAAGACAAAACAAAACTAAAACCAAAGCCAGTGTCATGTGAGTTTAGCAATAAGGTTATACAGGGTGTTTGGTAGAGGGTTAGACTAACATAAATGGGGGTTCGGGGCAAAAACTTGTTATCTTATCCCTCATTACAATGACATACTTAGTTGGTTATAATCGTATCAGCTTGTGAAATAATATGAGATGAAAAAGAAAATAAAAAACGAATGAAAATTGTTTATTTGAAATCGTGTTCAAAACAGCTCCTCTATGACGTATGCACGCCCGCCATCTACGGTTAATTTGTTTTGTAGTTCATGTTAGGATTGTTCTGAGTTGTTTGTAGCGTGATCTCTTTAATAACGCGTCGTCAATTCTCGTAATTAATTCTTCTTTTGTGTGGATCTCCACCTCGTACACTAATTCTTTATCATGTCTCCAGACGTAAAAATCAAGGGGTGTTAGATCTGGGGAACGTGCGGGCCATTCGAGCGGGCCACATCTTCTTATCCAAGAATTTGGAAACACACTATCTAAGTGCTCGCGTACAATATCTCGGTAGTGAGCCGAGCAGCCGTCATTTTGAAAACTTATTCGTTTTAAGAAATGGATTTAAAAAAGTTATGGGACATAATATGTAAGATTAGGGCAGAAAACGAAAAAATCACAAAAAAAAAAGTAGGGGTCTGGGATTATTTTTGGCCAAGTTGTATTTGCCTCTTGAGGCCCCGAACCCCCCATTTAAGTTTGTCCAACCCTCTACCAAGCACCCTGTATGTACACGTAGCGGTCTACACAAGCACGTGACGTATCACTGTTCCGTGAACAAAACAAAGCAACACCAGTATAATGTACGTATTGTAATAGGGTATTATTCAAGTTTATAAAAGGACATAAAAAATTTTAAAACTTTGAAACAAATTTATAAATTATTTTGTAAGTTAATGAACTTAAAACTAACATTATTGGACTTCTTATTGCCTAAGCTATGTCGATTGTATGTATTTAGATGTTTTCTTACATGGAGTGTAATACTCTATTAGGTTATATCTTCACGAAATAAAACGAACAGCTACATGAACAATAATTATGATTCCACGAACAAAAGTTTTGTAATAAGTTGCTATCTTTATAAAGGATGATAAATTTGGACTTACTTAAGCAAAAAATGGGGACCTATTGGATTGTAAAGATTAGATTCTAAAACTTTTAAAAATATCTAATTTGTATAAATATAAATAAAACCATACAAATGCAAGTCGGACTACCCACTGAGGGTTTCGTTCAAACTTAGTCTGCATTTTATTATTTTTAATTTATTGAGTGAAAAACACTAATTGTTGTGTTCCCCCTCTGTTACTCTGTTGGCAATGGCTGTGGCTGTGCTAGCAGCTCCTGCCAGTAATATCATATACGATGCTCCATATTATATCTGAACTTCTGACGCGTAAGTTAGTATTTAAGTACCCACTTGTAATAATCTGATATCTATTCAACCAAATTTTAGTTTTTTTTTTTTATTGTACTTATTTATAGAAAATAAATAGTTATCTGTATAAATGATACATTTGTGTTTTATTATTGACTAGCTGCGCCCAGCGGTTTTACCTGCTGCACAGTAGAGCCTATTATGTTATTCCAGGGTCTAGGCTATCTCAATACCTACCAAATTTCAGTTCAACCAGTCCACTCGTTTAGGTGTGAAAGAGTAACGAACATACATCCAGACATCCGTAGGTGTACATTCTTAAACTTTCGCGTTTATAATATTAGTAAGATACTTCTACTATTATGAATCAGTAATATAGGTTTTGAAATAAAGAAATTTTGAGCTTAATAAATAGACTTTGTACGTTAAAATGTAATGCGTTGCGCCCTCATGAACGCAGTCCACCAGCCGAAGGCGGCACGCGCGCTCCTCCGTCCGGTCCTATCCTCCAGACTGCCGCTTCGTACAAAACTGGGGATCTACAAGGCATACGTTAGAACCCGTTTGACCTGTGGTACGCGCTCTGTTCTGCGCACCAGCGCAAACGACTCCAGGTGGTCCAGAATGTGGCGTTGAGACACATAACTGGAGCCGGGCGATACGTGAGGAACGACGTTATCGTCCGGGACACGGGAGTCCCCGTGGTGGGGGAGTTCGTGGCTCGTTTAGCGCGTCGACTGTTCGACCGCGCTGATAACGGGCCGCACCCCCACCTATACAACATCGCTCCACTACACGCCAGACCACCTGAGGAGCCACAGCGGCGCCCACTGCCGCGCGACATACTCTCCTCCAGGGAGAACGACGCAGCAGCATAGGTCCACCGTAGGAGAGCCGCCGTGAGGCGCCCGGAAACGGCAGTCGACTCCGGCGGCCACCAGTTACCTGAGGGTAGATGCCCTCAGCGCCGATGCCTGGGTGAAGAGGCCCACCTCGGGACCCACCCCCCTACCACCCCCCAAGGGAGGTTGGAAGAACAGCACGACGACCTCATGAATCGGACTTCTTTCGTGAAAAGCACTCTATTTCATGATTTATATATAAAACTTTATCAATAAAATTGACAGCAATATCGAGGCGTGACATAACATCTGTGAATAAGCCCTCAGTTTTTTAATCTGTGGATTTTGTAATTTGTATCTTGCTTAATTTTAATCTGTGATACAAATAATAAAACGAAGAAAAATAAATGTACGTCGTACAAAAGAAATTTATTAAAATAAAATTATAATATTTCGTACCTAAGAGAGGGATTTATTAGCAATACTCTTAGAAATATTAATTTCTTGAAGAGACAGACTTGTTGAGTGAAGGAAGTACGAATAAAGAGTATAATAATTGGTATGTCATCAACACATATTTGGCATGTAGAGAAGAAAATATTGCTAACACCGCAGCACAGTTTATTGCGAGCTGTTGGGGAGTGACTCCACGGCCTGATTGATTGTGGGTGAGGAGTATTCATCTCCAGTTTTGTTGTTCCGGCTGGCTGGAGAGAACGCTGACGAGGAATAATCTCCCGCCTCTGTGCTTGACCGGCCAGAGTGGCGCGAAAGCCGACAGCCCAACAAAACTTTTACTTGCTATCACTATCATTAGGTACCTACTTGCAGTGGCGTGACTGCACTATAATATGAAGCCTGTGGAAAATTCTTTGGAAGGGCCCTTCCTACCAGTAAAAATTGTCACGTTATAATAAAAACGTTAAAGGTTATAATATGAGGGAGGAGGTCGTGTGTCAAAAAAAGGGCGAGATATCAAAGATGTTGGGTTTATGTATTTCCTACAATTTTGAATACTTAAGATAAACATTTTCATAATACAATACATTAGAAATAAAATAAATATTTCACACAGGACCACCTAACCCCAAGCTAAGAAACTGAATGCTTGTGTTATGGTGGTTAGCATAACAGATATGGTACTTATAACTTATATACTTGTCTTCATATTTATAATAGATACAGAAAGCCACCCAGACTAGAAACAAATATATGTGGATCACACAAACATTAGTCCCATGTGGGAATCCAACCTGCAACCTTCTGCGTTACAGGCGGGTATTAGCCCACCGTGTCACAGAGGTTGTCATTAGTATAGCTCTAACTGTTTAGCAGCGCACACCACAATAGCTTGCATATGGCAGAATTTTTCTGATTCATTTGACATTTATCGTTATATTTTGGATAAAAGTACATTAAACTTGCTAAATTATAGCCTAAATATGTTATTCTGACGTGTAACCAATATTTTTACAGTGTCATCTAAATCCATTCAGTATATTTTGTGTGAAAGAGTAACAACCAGACATCTACGCTTACAAACTTACACATTTATAATATTAGTAGGGTGTAACTGTGTCAAATAAAAAGTATATTTAAGTTATTACATTACAACACTAACACATTAAGTTAATAAGACCTGTAATGATAATTTTAAGTTCTTAGTACATAATATAAATTTAGAAGTTGAAACTTTTTTTTTACAAAGAAGTAATAAGATGAGCAAGACACTTTCCTGATGGTAAGAGATAACGCTGACCATAATTAGTACAGTGCTACCCAGTATTTTACAAAGGTAAAATTCTGGGTGCACTGAGCCAACGCTTCTTACTTGAAAGTCTAAGATGTTAAGACACTTCAGCCCAGTAATTTCACTAGCTACAGTGCCCTCCTACTGAAACAGCAATCTTTGCACATCACTGCTCAGGCGGTAGAATAACTGGCACTGTTGGGGCACCACCTAGCTACATTGCTAGCTGTATTGTTAGATCAATCACACTTTACCTTTGTTATTCAAATTATGTGTTTTATCTTTAATATAATCATGTTATTTATTATTTGTTGCAGGCAACCAACATTTGTGTATATCAAGAGATCAATCAATATGGAAGACAAACAAATTACAACACATAAAAAGGACTTTGGTGATATAGAAATAAAGCAAGAGCATGATATATGTATGCAAGATAGAGTTGAATCTGACTCTGAACTAGTAAATACACATGAAGATATAATACTCAAAACAGAATATGAGGAATTATATCGAGACCATATCATAAAGGATGAAATAGTTATTGGCCCAGAGGTAATACAACAAACTTGTGCGAACACTGATTCTGTTTCAACAGATGCGGCAGATTGTGATGACAACTATTATCGTTGTATGCCTTTCAAGCCTGTAAGGCTCAAACAAGATGTTATTGTGAAGGCTATAAATAATAAACGGTACACATGTGATATATGTAAGAGAGATTTCGTCCACAAGTATACTTTACGAAAACATATCAAGAGACATGACACTGATTCAATAAAAAAAATATCTTGTAAGCTTTGTAAAAAGGTATTTTCAAAACAAGCAAGATTAAAAAGTCATGTGAATAAGTACTGTCCTGCACTCAAAAAACCAGTATCATGCAAGCTTTGTAATAAGGTTATATCTTCACCAAGTTACTTAAATGAACACATGAAATATTACTGTTCTATGAACAAAAACAAATCAAGACCAGTATCATGTGAGCTTTGTAATAAGGTTATATCTTCACAAGCAGCCCTAAACAGACACATTAAATATAACTGTTCCATGAACAAAAACAAATGTTCTAAGAACAAACACAAATCAGAACCAGTATCATGTGAGCTTTGTAATAAGGTTGTATCTTCACAAACAGCACTTAATACGCACATTAATCACCACTGTTCTATGAACAAAAACAAATCAAGACCAGTATCATGTGAGCTTTGTAATAAGGTTATATCTTCACAAACAGCCCTAAACAGACACATTAAATATTACTGTTCCATGAACAAAAACAAATGTTCTAAGAACAAACACAAATCAGAACCAGTATCATGTGAGCTTTGTAATAAGGTTGTATCTTCACAAACATCACTTAATACGCACATTAATCATCACTGTTCTATGAACAAAAACAAATCAAGACCAGTATCATGCAAGCTTTGTAATAAGGTTATATCTTCACCAAGTTACTTAAATGAACACATGAAATATCACTGTTCTATGAACAAAAACAAATCAAGACCAGTATCATGTGAGCTTTGTTATAAGGTTATATCTTCTCAAAAAGGCCTAAAAAGACATGAAATATCACTGTTCTATGAACAAAAACAAAATCAGTATGTAAGTCTGTAATAAGGTTTTATCTTCACGAAAAATCCTAAATATACACTATACACTATTATTGTTCTATGAACAAAGACAAAACAAATCTAAAACCAAAGCCAGTGTCATGTGGGTTTAGCAATAAGGTTATACAGGGTGTTTGGTAGAGGGTTAGACTAACATAAATGGGGGTTCGGGGCAAAAACTTGTTATCTTATCCCTCATTACAATGACATACTTAGTTGGTAATAATCGTATCAGCTTGTGAAATAATATGAGATGAAAAAGAAAATAAAAACGAATGAAAATTGTTTATTTGAAATCGTGTTCAAAAACAGCTCCGCTATGACGTATGCACGCCCGCCATCTACGGCGAATTTGTTTTGTAGTTCATGTTAGGATTGTTCTGAGTTGTTTGTAGCGTGATCTCTTTAAAAACGGGTCGTTAATTCTCGTTATTTATTCTTCTTTTGTGTGGATCTCCACCTCGTACACTAATTCTTTAGCATGTCTCCAGACGTTAAAATCAAGGGGTGTTAGATCTGGGGAACGTGCGGGTCATACGAGCGGGCCACGTCTTCCAATCCAAAAATTTAGAAACACACTATCTAAGTGCTCGCGTACAATATTACGGTAGAGAGCCGGGCAGCCGTCACTTTGAAAACTTATTCGTTTTAAGAAATGGATTTAAAAAAAGTTATGGGACATAATATGTAAGATTAGGGCAGAAAACGAAAAAATCACAACAAAAAAAGTAGGGGTCTGGGATTATTTTTGGCCGAGTTGTATTTGCCTCTTGAGGCCCCGAACCCCCCATTTAAGTTTGTCCAACCCTCTACCAAGCACCCTGTATGTACACGTAGCGGTCTACACAAGCACGTGACGTATCACTGTTCCGTGAACAAAACAAAGCAACACCAGTATAATGTACGTATTGTAATAGGGTATTATTCAAGTTTATAAAAGGACGGAAAAAATGTTAAAACTTTGAAACAAATTTAAGAAATATTTTGTAAGTTAATGAACTTAAAACTAGCATTATTGGTCTTCTTATTGCCTAAGCTATGTCGATTGTATGTATTTAGATGTTTTCTTACATGGAGTGTAATACTCTATTAGGTTATATCTTCACGAAATAAAACGAACAGCTACATGTACAATAATTATGATTCCACGAACAAAAGTTTTGTAATAATTTGCTATCTTTATAAAGGATGATAAATTTGGACTTACTTAAGCAAAAAATGGGGACCTATTGGATTGTAAAGATTAGATTCTAAAACTTTTAAAAATATCTAATTTGTATAAATATAAATAAAACCATACAAATGCAAGTCGGACTACCCACTGAGGGTTTCGTTCAAAATTAGTCTGCATTTTATTATTTTTAATTTATTGAGTGAAAAACACTAATTGTTGTGTTCCCCCTCTGTTACTCTGTTGGCAATGGCTGTGGCTGTGCTAGCAGCTCCTGCCAGTAATATCATATACGATGCTCCATATTATATGTGAACTTCTGACGCGTAAGTTAGTATTTAAGTACCCACTTGTAATAATCTGATATTTATTCAACCAAATTTTAGTTTTTTTTTTTTTATTGTACTTATAGAAAATAAATAGTTACCTGTATAAATGATACATTTGTGTTTTATTATTGACTAGCTGCGCCCAGCGGTTTTACCTGCTGCACAGTAGAGCCTATTATGTTATTCCAGGGTCTAGGCTATCTCAATACCTACCAAATTTCAGTTCAACCAGTCCACCCGTTTAGGCGTGAAAGAGTAACGAACATACATCCAGACATCCGTAGGTGTACATTCTTAAACTTTCGCGTTTATAATATTAGTAAGATACTTCTACTATTATGAATCAGTAATATAGGTTTTGAAATAAAGAAATTTTGAGCTTAATAAATAGACTTTGTACGTTAAAATGTAATGCGTTGCGCCCTCATGAACGCAGTCCACCAGCCGAAGGCGGCACGCGCGCTCCTCCGTCCGGTCCTATCCTCCAGACTGCCGCTTCGTACAAAACTGGGGATCTACAAGGCATACGTTGGAACCCGTTTGACCTATGCTGCTCCAGCGTGGTACGCGCTCTGTTCTGCGCACCAGCGCAAACGACTCCAGGTGGTCCAGAATGTGGCGTTGAGACACATAACTGGAGCCGGGCGATACGTGAGGAACGACGTTATCGTCCGGGACACGGGAGTCCCCGTGGTGGGGGAGTTCGTGGCTCGTTTAGCGCGTCGACTGTTCGACCGCGCTGATAACGGGCCGCACCCCCACCTATACAACATCGCTCCACTACACGCCAGACCACCTGAGGAGCCACAGCGGCGCCCACTGCCGCGCGACATACTCTCCTCCAGGGAGAACGACGCAGCAGCATAGGTCCACCGTAGGAGAGCCGCCGTGAGGCGCCCGGAAACGGCAGTCGACTCCGGCGGCCACCAGTTACCTGAGGGTAGATGCCCTCAGCGCCGATGCCTGGGTGAAGAGGTCCACCTCGGGACCCACCCCCCTACCACCCCCCAAGGGAGGTTGGAAGAACAGCACGACGACCTCATGAATCGGACTTCTTTCGTGAAAAGCACTCTATTTCATGATTTATATATAAAACTTTATTAATAAAATTGACAGCAATATCGAGGCGTGACATAACATCTGTGAATAAGCCCTCATTTTTTTAATCTGTGGATTTTGTAATTTGTATCTTGCTTAATTTTAATCTGTGATACAAATAATAAAACGAAGAAAAATAAATGTACGTCGTACAAATTCAAAAGAAATTTATTAAAATAAAATTATAATATTTCGTACCTAAGAGAGGGATTTATTAGCAATACTCTTAGAAATATTAATTTCTTGAAGAGACAGACTTGTTGAGTAAAGGAAGTACGAATAAAGAGTATAATAATTGGTATGTCATCAACACATATTTGGCATGTAGAGAAGAAAATATTGCTAACACCGCAGCACAGTTTATTGCGAGCTGTTGGGGAGTGACTCCACGGCCTGATTGATTGTGGGTGAGGAGTATTCATCTCCAGTTTTGTTGTTCCGGTTGGCTGGAGAGAACGCTGACGAGGAATAATCTCCCGCCTCTGTGCTTGACCGGCCAGAGTGGCGCGAAAGCCGACAGCCCAACAAAACTTTTACTTGCTATCACTATCATTAGGTACCTACTTGCAGTGGCGTGACTGCACTATAATATGAAGCCTGTGGAAAATTCTTTGGAAGGGCCCTTCCTACCAGTAAAAATTGTCACGTTATAATAAAAACGTTAAAGGTTATAATATGAGGGAGGAGGTCGTGTGTCAAAAAAAGGGGGGAGATATCAAAGATGTTGGGTTTATGTATTTCCTACAATTTTGAATACTTAAGATAAACATTTTCATAATACAATACATTAGAAATAAAATAAATATTTCACACAGGACCACCTAACCCCAAGCTAAGTAACTGAATGCTTGTGTTATGGTGGTTAGCATAACAGATATGATACTTATAACTTATATACTTGTCTTCATATTTATAATAGATACAGAAAGCCACCCAGACTAGAAACAAATATCTGTGGATCACACAAACATTTGCCCCATAGTCCCATGCGGGAATCCAACCCGCAACCTTCTGCGTTGCAGGCGGGTATTAGCCCACTGTGTCACAGAGGTTGTCATTAGTATAGCTCTTAACTGTTTTAGCAGCACACACCACAATAGCTTGCATATGGCTGAAATTTTCTGATTCATTTGATATTTATCATTTATTGTTATATATTAGATAAAAGTACATTAACCCTTTAACCGCCACTGTCGGATATATCTGACAAGCCTGTTCTGTTACGTAACCGCCAGAGTCGTATATTTCCGACTGCACTTAAAATCTACATTTTAAGTCATAACACTGTATTTTATAAAACTATACTCGTAATTAGCTAAATATTTATAATTAAAAAAACTTGCCTGGCGCCAGGGGCACGACAAGTGATTTTAAGTCTGGCGGTTAAAAGGTTAAACTTGCTAAATTATAGCTTAAATATGTTATTCTGATGTGTAACCAATATTTTTACAGTGTCATCTAAATCCATTCAGTATATGTATTTTGTGTGAAAGAGTAACAACCTGACATCTACGCTTACAAACTTACATGTTTATAATATTAGTAGGATGTAACTGTGTCAAATAAAAAGATGATTTAAGTTATTACATTACAACACTATCACATTAAGTTAATAAGACCTGTAATGATAGTGTTACGTTCTTAGTACATAATATAAATTTAGAAGTTGAAGCTTTTTTTTTACAAAGAAGTAATAAAATGAGCAAGACACTTTCCTGATGGTAAGAGATAACGCTGACCATAATTAGTACAGTGCTACCCAGTATTTTACAAAGGTATAATTCTGGTTTCACTGAGCCAATACTTCTTACTTGAAAGTCATAACAACGTCATTGATGTTAAGACACTTCAGCCCAGTAATTTCACTAGTTACAGTGCCCTCCTACCGAAGCACAGCAATGTTTGCACATCACTGCTCAGGCGGTAGAATAACTGGCACTGTTGGGGCACCACCTAGTTGCATTGCTAGCTGTATTGTTAGATCAATCACACTTTACCTTTGTTATTCAAATTATGTGTTTTATCTTTAATATAATCATGTTATTTATTATTTGTTGCAGGCAACCAACATTTGTGTATATCAAGAGATCAATCAATATGGAAGACAAACAAATTACAACACATAAAAAGGACTTTGGTGATATAGAAATAAAGCAAGAGCATGATATATGTATGCAAGATAGAGTTGAATCTGACTCTGAACTAGTAAATACACATGAAGATATAATACTCAAAACAGAATATGAGGAATTATATAAAGACCATATCATAAAGGATGAAATAGTTATTGGACCAGAGGTAATACAACAAACTTGTACGAACACTGATTCTGTTTCAACAGATGCGGCAGATTGTGATGACAACTATTATCATTGTACTGTAAGGCTTGAAAGGCTCAAACAAGATGTTATTGCAAAGGCTATAAATAATAAACGGTACACATGTGATATATGTAAGAGAGATTTCGTCCGCAAGTATACTTTACTAAGACATATCAAGAGACATCACCCTGATTCTATTAAAATATTATCCTGTAAGCTTTGTAAAAAGATATTATCAACACAAACAAGATTAAAAAATCACATTGATAGGTACTGTCGCACGTACAAAAAATCAGTATCATGTGAGCTTTGTAATAAGGTTTTATCTTCACAACATTACTTAAATGAACACATGAAATATTATTGTTCTATGAACAAAAACAAATCAAAATCAGTATCATGTGAGCTTTGTAATAAGGTTATATCTTCACCAAGTCACTTAAACAGACACATGAAATATCACTGTTCTATGAACAAAAAAAATCAAAACAATAATCAAAATCAGTTCAATCTACGATTTGGATTGTGCAAATATAACGCCAAGACGCTATCATTCAATGATAAAAGATAGTAAACTAAATTGTAAATGTCCGAAATGCCGATGTACGGAACCGAAAAAGGACAACACCAATACATCAATTCGATCTAATACATTGGGTACTCTGTAAATATCTTTAGTGACTACAAGGAATAGTAAGAAACCGAGGCGTAAATCTTCTGATGATATTCCGAATAAGGACTCTCAAATTTCAATCGATAACCTTCGTACTTTGATTAGAGAGGAGCTCAGCTCTACCTTGAAGGTCACCATCAATGTAGTCACGGAACAACTAAAGTCTTTACATGACATAATAACGGCGTTTGTAAAATCACTTGAATTCTTTAACTCTACATATCAGAGAAGAGAAATCTCTAGTAATAAATAGTTTGGAGAAGGAAAATGCATCGCTTAAACACAGTTAAAGATATGGCTGATAGACTGGGATCAGTGGAACAATACATGAGAGAAAGTAATATAGAGATAAATGGAGTTCCTGAAAACCGTGAAGAACACCTTTCAAGCTTGTTTATGCAAATTGCAACTACTGTACGATGCGATATCACTGACTCCGACATTGTGCAAGTATCTCGGGTAGCTAAACAAGCAAAAGAGGCAAATCGGCCTCGCTCTATCATTGTTAAATTAAAAACGCGGGCGTTACGTGATAAACTGCTCTCTGCAACCGCCAAGTTCAATAAAAATCAGTCTTCAAAGCTAAATACGAAACACCTTGGATATGGATTGAATAAAGAACCTGTATACATATCAGAAAATCTATGTCCAGCTTACAAAACTATATGCTGCAGCCAGAAAAAAAGCAAAGGACCGGTCACCGATATGTTAGGATTAAAGATGGGCGTATTTATGTCAGAAGAGATTAGAAGGCACCCGCAATCTATATTACGCAATGCTGACAGCCTAGAACGTCTATAATAATAGTTTTACTGTCACTTGTAAGGAATAACAGTTAATTTTATTTATTTTGGAAAACAAACATTTTGCTTACGTACTATATTATATCTTAATACTACATTATTTTAATAAGCAAACCTATAATGTATTCCACATATTACTTAAAGAATTATGGTGTGTCTAAACAGTGTTATCGCAAAATACTGGAAAAAGGAGGAAATTTGTATACATACGTTATGCGTTATAAATCTTATAATTAAGTAACTGTCATAAAGTGTACAATAAATTTAGATCTTATACAAATAAATTGTTTTACTAACTTATATAAATGTATTTAAAGGAGGGTGATAAGTACAACATTGTTTTTGTGTAGGTAAGTAGGCACATACACATATCCGAAGCCAGCCACATCCATGCAAACATCATCAGCGAATTCATAGCCGCAACAAGAAAACTCTCTCGTATTAAAGATCAGAGAGTCTCCCGCCTATCGCAGCCCTAAACTCGGCGATACTGCCAGCAAAGATATCATTTTGGATGTAAATATGTGTCAAATGGCTTTAATCAACTTAATTACTTATAGGGATAAAAGTAACATAAATTCTGGCTCAGATATGTGCATTTTGGATCCAAAAAAACCTTAAAAGACTTTTGAACATATCTTCTAGGCATTTTAATATTGCTGTGCAGAATGTCCATAATATTCTGACATGTCTTTTAAATTTCTTTGGTATTATGACTTACATTATTGGACTTCTTATTGTCTAAGCTATGTCGATTGTAGATAGATAGATAGAATCCTCTTTATTGTAACACCACAAATATACAGAGAAACTTAAAACTAAAACACAATTTCGTAACTTAAGTGTAACAATTGGCGGTCTTATCGCTAAAAGCGATCTCTTCCAGACAACCATGAATGGAGAGAAATAATTATAATCACATGGGTTGGTGGTGAAGCTGATAAATAAGATAAACAGGATTAATTCTTAAATATTAATAATTATAATAATACATTAAATAACATATAATACAATACATACGAATATAATACATTCAATAAATCATAATTAATAAATATATACATATACATAAAAAGATTATATTAATATTATATCCAATGAATACATAAACACACACACATACATATTATATACACTGGCGGATCCAAGATTTGGTTCTCGGGGTACCAAGGTGTAGACGAGCAAATATATTATTATAATTTTCACTACGAATAGTGTGTTTAGCTCGCTTTGAAGAGTTAGAAAGTTCAAATATCGTTAATAGCTAGTGCGCGAGCAGCTTGCTGGGAGCGCCGAGGTAAAAATTATAATCTTGACCCTGAAATATGTACAAAATTCGTACCATGCTTCTGGGGGGGCTTGGCCCCCTGCCCCCCCCCCCCCCCTAAATCCGCCTATGAATATATATACAATAAATAATTATGCTTAATAACAGTAAATGTGAAACAAATAAAATGATGTGTAATAAAATGATGTATGTGCAAATAATAGTATATACATTTAGAGATGTTTTCTTACATGGAGTGTAATACCCTATTAGGTTATATCTTCACGAAATAAAACGAACAGCTACATGTACAATAATTATGATTCCACGAACAAAAGCTTTGTAATAAGGTGCTATCTTAATAAAGGATGATTTTGCAATTACTAAAGCAAAATGGCGACCTATTGGATTGTAAAGATTAGATTCTGAAACGTTTTATCTCAGGATGTTTTCCATTTTAGTCTAGAGAGAGAGAGTGAAAAAAAAACAATTTGTATAAATATAAATAAAACCGTACAAATGCAAGTCGGACTACCCACTGAGGCTTTCGTTCAAAATTAGTCTGCATTTATTATTTTTAAATTATTGAGTGAAAAGCACTCTAATTGTTGTGTTCCCCCTCTGTTACTCTGTTGACAATGGCTGTGGCTGTGCTAGCAGCTCCTGCCAGTAATATCATATAATATGATGCTCCATTTTACTTTCTTTGTAACTATTTGCTTCGCAATAAAGTATTATTCTATTCTACTAATATATGTATGTGAATTTCTGACGCGTAAGTAAGTATTTAACTACTACTTGTAATAATCTGATTTCTCTTTGTACAACCAAATATTATTAATTTTTTTAATGTACTTATAAATAAAATAAATAGTTACCTGTATAAATGATATATTTGTGTTTTATTATTGACTAGCTGCGCCCAGCGGTTTTACCTGCTGCACAGTAGAGCCTATTATTTTATTCCAGGGTCTAGGCTATCTCAATACCTACCAAATTTCAGTTCAACCAGTCCACTCGTTTAGGCGTGAAAGAGTAACGAACATACATCCAGACATCCATAGGTGTACATTCGTACAAACTTTCCCGTTTATAATATTGGTAAAATGTGTTTTATTCATTAGTACCTACTGGAACTGTAGGGTAGTCATTATCACGACAGGAGTCCTGCGGAATATTGCTTATAAATAAATAACATTTTATAGATGATTACTATACCCAACATTTAAAAACTCAGTGCCTATATTATTTTTATTTATTAGATAGTTAATTATAAGGTAAGTGTTTAACTTACCTATTCAGTTAGGTAATTAATAAGTTGGTATGAGATATTACGAGAAGTCAAAATGTATTATGTCATTTTTACGAATGAGGTCCCTGGGAATTTAGCGGAACTAAATTTAAACTTATAGATCTTAGGGCGGCTTGCATAACAATATTTAAACGTAATTAGTGAGACGTTAAATTTGTTTAAGTCACTAAATCTGTTTATCGACTTGCACAACAAAATTTTAGCTCCTAAATAGATTTAGACAACTGTCAAAATTAAACACCCAAAAATGGCTGTTTAACGAAGTTAAAACGTTTTAGCGCCATATTGTTCGACCAGCTGTTTTATGGGTAGGCTAGATTTGTAATCGGTTCACAGTTTTGTTTTGTGGTGTTTTTGTAAAAGTGCGATTTTCTCAATAATAATATCAATCATACATCACATGTAATGGATTTGTTGGATTTTAATGATTTTTTATCAGATGATGATGAAGAGATAATACAGTATTTAGACCGACCAGCAAGACAACTATTTCCGAGATCTGAATTGTTAGATGATCTTTCAGAGAAGAAATTTGTGCGGCGATTTCGTATATCGAAAGATACTACAATGATTTTGCTACAACAGATATGGCGGCTCCAGATTAGTGCCGTGAATTCACGCGCGAATTCTCGCTGTGAATTCACGGCACAAGTCGTGCCCTCCACATTCACGGGATGCTCTCAATCGTTCCTGAAACCTGCCGCGAAATGGACGTAGAAGCTGCTGCTGCAATAACTTTGTTTGCTGTGGCAATATATAACTATTTAGACGTCCAAAACAAGAAACTTACAAGAAAGCGTTGGAAAAAAAGAAGATGGTGGATGACTGAAATACATCGTAACCGATCCAGGTATGTTTGCTGGTGTACCTAGTGAATTAATGAATTTACTTAGTAGGTAAATGATTAGAACTGTCTTTATTAATTATATAAAATTCATTTCAGACTTTCTATGGAGAAGCAGTTATCAGAATTACATTCGGAACCCAGTGGCGAATTTAAGAAATTTACTCGTATGTCAACAGTGGACTTTGAATATTTGCTTCAGAAAGTTTCTCCAATTATTTCCAAAACAGATACCCATTTTAGACCGGCAATACCAGCAAGAATTCGTTTAGCCATTACACTACGGTTTCTGGCTTCAGGAGACAGCTATGAGAGCCTGCACTTCATATTTAAAGTTTCACCACAGCTTATATCAGAAACTGTACCTGAAGACGATTTCAAAAATCTGAAAAACGAAACTGGCACGGGGCCGTGAATGTGGATGTGTACGCGTGAACGCCGCGCGAAGGGGGCGCGAACCCTTTGTTGCGGGACAAAATACCGACACTGATCGGGGAACAGGCGTGAATGCGCGTGAACCCCGCGAAAACCGTCCACATTCACGTTCACGCCTGTTCACGGGGCTTCACGCCACTAATCTGGAGCCGCCAATAGAAATGCATCTAAAATATAGAGTTGACAGGTACATACCTATTATATACCTAGTAATTAATTTTTTATCATATTACATTATTTGATAGCTAGCTGGTACCTATTATATTCTATAAAATAATTACATAACCAGTGTTAATACCTATTATTTTTTTCTGAATAACTGCTGTGAGTCCTATTAACCAACTACTGTGTACATTACGATTTTATGCAACTGGCAGCCAACTTATTACATGTGGTGATATGATTGGTGTACATATGAATCAACAGCTTGTAGAATTGTTCATCGTGTAACTCATGCTATTGCTACCTAAACTAAAAGCGAGCGTGTTATTTTGGAAAATAACGAGTGTTTACGTTATTTTGACAATGACAACAACAACTGATTAACTGATGTAAAAGTATTCCGTTTTACATAAATTTCGAAGGTTTGACGTGGTTTGACGAAATTAAAACACACCATGTGAAACGGAACGTACTTAACACAATTTAGTTAAACAGCACCGTACTACGCCATGTGCAAGAGAATTAAACGCCATTTAACTTTAATCATATTTATCGGATTAAAGTCGTTTAACTAAATACGATTTTAAACAGTATGTTATGCAAGCCGCCCTTACTGATTAGACTTAACTTCATATCATAAACAATTTTAATTTATTATGTACTAGCTGACCCGGATATGAGGAATTAAAATGTTATAGATATTTTAACTAAAGTCCTTTTCACGAAAGAGGTCCCGCGGAATTTTGCTTTACTAAATAATTTTTTTCGATAATTACTGGACTTAATATCCTAAATAATTTTTATTTGTTAGACAAAATAAATACATATTTAATTAAGAAATTAAATATGAGAAATTATGAGGCGTTAAAAAGTTGTAAATATGCTAACTTTTAAAATTTGCGATAGTGGCGCCCCGCAAAAAGGACTCCTTTCGTGAAAAGCACTCTATTTCAAGATTTATAAAATATTATTTAAAATTGACAGCAATAACGAGGCGTGACATAACATTGTGAATAAAGCCTCGGTTTTTTAAACTGTGGATTTTGAAATTTGTATCTTGTTCGTAGACAGAGAAAGAACTATAGACTTTGGGATGTGTTCTATCTCATTCGCACGAGAAAGAGAACAACTTATGCGAAAGCTGTGTAAAAGAAAGAAATAGAATGATGCTATTTTTTGTTTCATACAGCGTGCCGTAGTTTGCGAAACAAATTTTGACAGCTAGCTGCAAAATATTGTAGTCGTCTTGATTAAAATATAAATTACTGATTTTCAGCAAAGATTTTTTTAATGAAATTACTTGTAAACGATAAAGACTGAATATATCTACAATTTATGTTAAAAAATGGTGCGGTGTAGCGTGATAGGGTGTAAAAGTGATAGTGAAAAGAAAATGTTCGGATTGTCTTTTCATTCGTAAGTATTATACTATTTTTTTAATACAAGCATTTCGTAACATAATTTTAATCATTAGTAATTGTGTTGTATGCACTCTAGACGTAACTTAGGCTTTATAAAAAGCTTAAATATAAAAAATAATTATTATTATAACCTCAAAACTGAAAACGCTTGTGTTGCCAACTTTTTTTATAAATATTAGACATTCATTGAAAAATAATGGCTTGACTTATTATTTATAATGTATATATAGTAGTCAACTCGAACACGAGGGTGTGCTATCGGCCGTCTGAAAAAACCGTAGACAGAGGAAACTAAAACAATAAAGATAAAATAAAAAAAAGATGTTTTGACTAAGTTTTTTGGTCCATGAAGTCATCAAAATCCGTAATAAATATGATTAAATTTACATCAGGTATTAAAAATACCCAGGACGACCTTTTTTTTTGCCCTTGTCAATATCCCTATTCATAACAATAATTGACTTGAACGAGTGGCTGGGGCCCTGGCTTCCTGTCACATGTGGCGCAGTGGCGCAGATAGTGGCTTGTGGGTCGTACACTAGCATTTAGAATTTTTGGATTGAGTGCTTTTCACGAAAGGAGTCCCGCGAAATTTAAAGGAACTAAATAGGTATTTCTACGTTTTTTACCTCAACGACTTTTTTTATTTATAAGTAGTATTTAAATCATTGCTTAATAGTTAGGTGATGTAAATACTTTTTCATAGTTGGTTTAATCTTAAATACATATATAAAATATTGAAGAAATAAATGCTTGTAAATAAACAAGTGAAATTTTTAAAAAAACTTAATAAAAACAAGCTTTTATTATTATTATTACCATCTAGCACCAAAGTATTCGCCAAGACGAATCAAATGAGCCCAAACTCGATAGGGTTGCGTCGTTTAATTACGGAGTTCCTATGGCCACCTTCCAGTTCTATCATCAGATCAGCTCCTCGTCATAATAATATTGCATTGTCATCCGATTTATATATGGTTGCAAAATTTCAGCTCTATCGGAAACCGGGAGTGGATCTAATTAAATTTTCAAGATTTGATTACAGACAGACAGACAACAGACAGGTGAAAGTAAATAAAAGCTTACAATAAAAAGGTTATCTCTTAAAATTATAACCAAATACCATCCCATATAAAAAATGTACTCAATTCCCGTGTTTAAAAAACAGCTTACATAATATCTTACCTCTATATTGTACCAACGAGTTATATATTGTAGAAAATAAATTTCTTATGTTTAACTCAAACATTTAAAATTATAGGAATATGTATATTTGAATTTATCTCATATATTTTGTATCATGGCAAATATCGTTGATAATATTATAACCTTCCTGACCTGAAAATTATCTTTGTTTTTGAAACGAAGTATAGTAACTACCTTTTTTCCCCCCAGGAAAATGCGTTACCCGCGCATTGTCACCCAGCGCCGAGGGGCGCAGGGTGGTATGTGGGACCCCCGTCGAAGATGTGTGTGGCGAGGATAACCATTAAAAAACATGGGGGTGTTCCTGCGGAATGCCATATCACCGGGGCTGCGGGTACACCGAAGCACTCGTCCGCGGCAACTAATAATATCTACCCTATCTTGTAATCTTATTATTTAAGTTTTATTTAACTTGATGATTGTGACTACTAACGAAATAATAATTGTTATGTACCAAAGTGTGTCTTTGTTGATAATTATTGATAATAAAGATCTTTAAAACCTCAACCTTATCTCTTACCATTAGGATAAAGTCTAACTCACAGAGTACATTTTATATATAGTAAGTCTACCTCGTATTTTACTTAATAAATGGTTAGGTACTTATTTCTAAAAAATAAAGGAACATGCACAAATTTTGGTTTAATTTTCTTCGTATGGTAACCCGAAATATGGTGACGTAATATTTCTTGTCCCTTTTAGCGGCACGCTTTGTGATAGTCTACAGTATTATCCGTTTACGATCTTGTTGAATTTTAATCTGTGGCTGTGTTACAAAACAAATGCATATAGATCATTCACAGTTATTTTACCTCTAGCCTTTACATTGGCTAGCCTGAAAAT